>BPLR01001855.1:0-192217 GCA_021605095.1 Caerostris extrusa
GCAGTAATAATTTCAAAAATACCATTTTGATGACTACATATTTAAAATAAACTGTTTCAATATAAATTTACTGTATAAAAATTGTAGTAATTTTCTGTATTCAGCGCCAACATAATAATGAGCAAATTGATACGAGAACATTGAATATTTTTTAAAAAACATTGCTAAAATGTACGTACAAATGAGTTATAGTATTATGAGTTTGTATTTTTGATGAAACACGATTTATTTAATATAATTTTTAAAATAAAGGTTCCTGCAATTTAAAATGTAATAATTGAAATTAAAAATTCCAAACTTATTTTAAAAATTACTATCTAATGTAAAATCTTCAAACTAGATATCTGGATGAAATTTAAATGGTATTTGAATTCTTATAAGGTAATTTCAAAGAATTTTTGAATTTGAATTTTTACATTGAACTTTTTCGGAAATTCGATGTAATTTTATTATTTTGAATTTTAAGTTTGTTAATTTTTCAACATGAATACAACTTTGTCAATTACTATACAATTATATTCTTTTTTAACAATTATATACTTTTCTCATTAATAAAACCTTTTATTTAAGAGATTGCTTACACAAGATTTTTTAATTTTTTAGCTCACAAAAGTTGTTTTTATAATTTCCCATTACAGGACATAATGACAATTCTTTCTGAAGGTCAAATAAATTACCAATATAAATTTGTTATATATAGTAGTGGAAGGATAGAAATGAAAATTTGATATGTTTTTAATCAAACTTCTTCTCTTAAAGTGCTTAAAAACAAATAAATGTTAGAGAAAGACAAATTAAATGACCAAAAAAATAAGCAGCCAAAATATATAATTAAAAAAATCTTGTGATGCGAAAATAAGTGTTCAGAAATTACCGCAAAAAAGAACTCAATGGGTCTTTTATAGAATTAATATTGAATTTATCGTGAGACGTTTTGATTAATGACTCTTTTGTTATAGAAGTGTTCCTGTAATGCAAAAATTATGAAATTAACAAATAAATGAAATGAAATTAAACAAGTAAAAATATATGAGAAAATTGTATTTACGAAGGATTTTAATTTAAAAAGAGTTATTAAATATTTTCAATAATAATAAATTAACTTTCAAAAGAATTGCATATATATTAAAATGCAATTCAAGTGCTAGTGATTACACTAAAATATTCAGTAATAAATAAGTGGATGTATTAATGCCACCATTTTAAATTCAGGTTAATACGAAATACAATTTTTTAAAATTTATATTAATAATAATTATTGATCATAATAAGTTATTCATAATAATATTTATTTATCACGAAATCTTTTGAAAAGTTATTTTTAAAGGCAAATTCAAAAGAATTCATTTATAGATTTTAAATAATATTTTTTTAATTATATATGCAAAATTATCAAGTATTAATTTCTCTGAATAGTTTATAACGAAGCTTATTTGTTATGTTAATCCATTTCATGTATAAGCTTAAAATGGATAAACACATATTAATGTCTACTATATTACACTCATGTCCATAAATTAAGGATAATGAAGTTCAGGCAAAGAAAGAGACAGAAGCAAAACAAATTTGACTTATTTGTAAAGTCTATTTATTAAACAAAAGGTAAAGAGCAAAAAAGATGCTATAAGGTTGACATAATTAATAAAAATTGCGATTTTTACACCCCTGGAGCAAATTTCAAAAAGAACCTATTTACAAAAAACAGTATAACATGGTTAGTATGGAGTATGTCTCCCGGATGATTCAATACAGGCCTTACAACGCCTAGGCGTGCTGAGTATCAAATTATCAATCTGATCTTGGGGGAATATTACACCACTCATCAAGCAATGCCCTCCGAAGTTCCGGTTGACAGGTGGGAGGGGTTGGCGGGCTGCAATTCGTCGGCCAAGCATAGCCCATACATGCTCTATTGGATTCAAGTCCGGTGAGTATGCTGGCCAATCCATACGTGTGATAACCTCCAATTAAAGGCATTCGTCTACAATGTTTGCACGGCGAGGACGGGCGTTGTCATTCATAAACAGAAATTCAGCACCCATGGCGCCCCGAAACAAACGTACATGTATTTCCAGAATGACATCCCGATAGATGTGGCCTGTCATCGTTACACTCTGAACATTCATGTCAGTTCTGGAACCAAGAATAATTCCTCCCCAAACGAGCCATCTTGCACCATCGTAACGGTGCCGTTCAATGGTGTTCTCTTGGTGGTAACGGGTGCCTGGCGTTTTCCATATGAAAGTCCGGCGAGAATCAGACTACAAACTAAACCTGGACTCGTCGGAAAACATCACACAAGACCACTGTTGCGGTGTCCACAATGCATGCTCTATACTCCAGGTTAATCGCAGACGACAGAGAGTTGCGGTAAGCGAACACATCTGACAGGCCTACGAGCATATAGACCAATTTGCCCTAAGCGTAAGTAAACGGTCTGCCTTGAAACTGCTGTACCTGTAGCTGTAGAGAGCTGACGAGACATGTCTGATGCTGTGCTCCGTCTGTTTCTTTTGGCAGTAACTTCTAAATACCTGTCCTCATTCGGCGTTGTAACTTGGGCGCGACCTGTGCTGTAACATCTACTCACATTACCATCATCTTGGAGTCGATGCCAAAGCCTGGAGATGACACTCTGGGCGATTCCAAGTTCTTCGGATACTTCCAGCTCCGTATGTCCACATTCCAGTCGTCCGATAAGTCTACCACTTAAAAATCATCCAAATGCTTCCATTGTGCCTTAACTATGCGGTTATTGCACTGAAAGGCTTTTAAAGCGCTTGTGAACAATTTTACTTCTTTGCCACCATTCCTTATATACCCCTCTCTTACACTCTCGTCATTGTGACGTACTATCCGCGCCATCTGGTGGTTTCCTGTAATTTGCATATTCTTCTTCAAGATGTGTGTGATAATTCTACAGGTGAAATTTTTATTTTAGAGTTCAATATCTGTGTGATTCTGAATTATCCTTAATTTATGGACATGAGCGTATTATACACATTATCTTCTTAAATCTTTATCATACTTCATCAATTCTCATCCAAATGTTAACCCGTAACAGGGCATGACTCAACATGTTCCTCTCATCTACCCTATTACGTATTTAATCCAACTGAATAGATTTTTCTCCAGCTTCCTATTTTGCGGGCAGCCTGATGATCAATTGGCCTTTATTAAAATGCAGTTCTGGTCCGAAACCTGGAGTTGTCATGGATGTTTGTCGGTGGTTCAGAATCCAAGTTAAACTCTACTGTCAAAAAATTGACAGTAGAGTGACAGACCATTCCAGTTTTTTGACCTTGAACCTTGTACAATGAACCTTATCACAATGATTCGACATGATAGACATCCGGTAGAAATTTCATCACATACTTTAAGAGTGGTCTGGGAGACTTCATCTCTCTTTCGGTGTTCAACCTTCGGCATTAGTACACATTGTCTTTGAAAAATCAGAAGAGTTTCATGAATCTATCTGATCTGTCTGTGAAAGTTACCACTCAACTGATTCTGAAATTTCTTCAGATGATAATGACTTTTTGACTCAGAAAAGATTTTAGCATTTGATAACATAACTAGAGATGGTGTAGATACAATCGATGAAGAATGTTCTGTTCATTCAAGTAGCAGGATAATAATGCGTTGGCCTATGGCTGGTTTAGTAGATACAAGTGCAAAAACGCACGCATTTTGCGCTCAAAACCCCAGGATTGGCTATTGAAAGGATTAAGAAGAGATGAGGCATTACCACTAATAAATAAAAAGTTAAAAATTCAAGAATGAATCAATAACTGAACCTGATGATAAAATGGATTTTAGGAAAAAAAAAAGGGGAGTCTCAGAATATGGAGCAGTGCACAAGAGAAACAAAATCAAAATCATGTCGCTTGTGCACTCCAAGCAAGAAAAGAAAAACATCATATTTATGTTTATCTTGTCCAAAAACTGTTTATTTGGAATGCAGGCAAAATCATGCAAGGGATATGCTAAAGAAGATGAGGACAGAATTGTTTGCTTCCAGGAAATCTGTGAGATGCTGATATTTCAGATAATGTCAAAATTTTTCTGTGTTGTGCTATATTGAATTTTCACCAATTGGAATATGTCTTATATATTATTTAAATAAATCATAATAATTAATATATAATAGTGCCGTTTTTATTATTATTTTTATAAAATTTATTGCAGCCTATGTTTTTAAAAAAAAAAAAAAAAATCCAAGACTCAAGCAAAAGTTTCTCGGAAAAGTTTTATTTCACTTTAAAAATATAAAAACGTAATTTTTTTCTGACAGTTAAAAGTTCAAAGAACATCTAAGTGAAATCAGAACAAGAAATATCAGAATGATATTTTAATTAAATAATTTTAAAAAAATTTATAACGATGTGGGGTCTCTCTTATGCCCTGCTTTTTCACCACCCCTATTACGAGCTACATAATGGATCATTTACATCCATATTAATATTATGAGATTAATGAAAAAAATGTACGAAAAAAATACAGATCATATAAAATTTGAGTGTAATTCAACAAAAGGTAAGTAATTTAGGTTTCATTAAAAAATTATACCAATAAATATGTTGTCAATATATAAAAATTTTAATTTTGTGATAGCTTATCTAAAAAAAGCATGCTATATTTTATATACATCTCACAATAATAACATACATTCTATTTGATAATTAAAGCCAAATTATGAAAGTTTATGTATAGTATTCCTATTTTTGAAAAACATACCACTTAACACAAAGGCGTTTTCCAACCACGCAAGACCACTTCATGAAACGAGTATCTTTCCTTAAGAAGAACAAATAAGGTCTTTTTGCTGCCTGCACTAATTTTTTGCTCACTGTTACGTGTGGAAAAGTTAATTAGTTTCACCAGCAAGGAGACACTCCTTTTCTTTGGGAAACCTCTCACACAATACTCCTTAAGGTCGTTCCACCCACCATCCCACCCCTTTCTTTTCGAAGCGGGGGGGAGGACAGGGGTTGAGGGGGAGGGCATACCAGTGTGGCTTTAAGTGTCCTCTTTTGTCGGGGCATCGGACCGGTTAAACTCTCGCGTAGCTGCAAGGATTTGTTTGAGTGGAAGTGCTCAATGGTCTGAGAGAATTCCTTTTGCACGGTCGCACTGGAGCGTGCTCGCCACAAGATTGCGATCGAACACGCCTTAATATTCTATCCCCACCCCTCTTCACCTCCCCGACCTTTTGGAGATACCGAGTGCCATGCTCAGTTCCGGAAAAACGCCTTTTCAATAGATTAAAATTGAATGACGTTTTAGAGGAGATGAATTAACTCCTTGTAAATTATTGAGTAGCTCGTATGCCAATACATTGGAAGGGGGTAATTACATTGCTTTCCTAATTATGGTGGCTGGCGCAAAAGTCCTTACAAAAGAATAGTTTCTTAAATCTTTAAATTATGTGTATAATTTGTATCTATATTCGAACTGGAATATTTGGTAACCGTTTTTTAGCTATGACAAAAGATGTTAAAACTCTATTGTTTGTTTTTTTATTTTCCCTGTGAAGTTTTTTTTTTGTCATTTTTTAAATAATAATTAAAAAATTAGAAAGCACTAATAACAATCATCCTTATTTATCAGTAAGATTTGTTTTTATCTATTTTATCGATTTTCTTACTAATCGGTAATCGTTTTTTAACTGTGACAAAAGATATTAAATCGCTCATTTTATTATTATTTTTTTTTTACTATAAATGTGAACAGTAAGAACGACGTGTTTTACCATTATCCTAATAACAAATAAAAATTAGAAAATACTAATATTAATCATCCTTATTTATCACTAAAAGTTGCTTCCCATAAAAATCTACCCATCTCTTTCCTTATGTAGTGAATAAAAAACGAAATTTTAAAATTTATATAATCAATTTATTTCAAATAGCTTAGATAAAAATTGCTAATTCAATTGTAATAAATAAATAAATTTCAAAAAATTCGAAATTTCAGTTATTTGTGTTAGATATGTCTAATAAATTATTTTTTTCTTACTTTCTACTCGATTATGCAAGTTCGTTATGAATACGACATAATTATCTTTACATTCTTTATAAATAATGATCTATTATATACAAAGTAATTTTAATTTGTTCTAGAAATTTATTAAAATTAAGTTAAAAATTTAAAGTACACAGTTTTTGTCCGAGCTTTTTTTTTAACATATTAAGCAAATGCAGACAAAACCATCAAAACAAAATAAATAAGAAAATTTTCATTGCAGGTCTTACTCATTTGGTGCTTATTTGTTTCTCATTATAATGAATTACTCTTCTAAAAATTCTTGGCGAAAGTATTTACATCTCAACTCATTCTCAAAATCAAATATTTCAGACAAAAATTATGATTTTCATTAGTTTAAAATACAATTTTGACGATAAAATCAATTATATCTGGATACACAAATAGTTTTTATATAGTACAATCTGTTAATGCTGTCTCTAATTTTATAATACAATACATTTAAAAACAGGATAAAATAAATAAAACCCTTGAAGCTTTTAAGATTGGTAAAAGAGCTTTGTGCATCTGTCAATTTTTGTTTGTTTATTTATTTATTTTTTTTTTGAAATTGCCAATATGACTTTAACAAAAGTCGAGATGTCATATGTGATGGCAATAGAAAAAGATTGTCTGAAAAGAAAATATATTAGTGTCATCACATTTTTTTCGTAAAACTACTTTTTCATACATTTTTCTATTTTCAAAATAAAATTTTATTTTGGGGCTGATAATATTGATTATTGATATCCATGGCTTTTTCTTTATAATTTTGATCAATATATAGCTAGAATTATTTGAATTTTAATATCTTTTGGCTTTGGTGGTTTAAAATATAACGATAATTTTCAATACAAATTATTTTCCATATTACATAAAAGTAATGTTTTCTGAATAAAGTTCATTATAAGTTTTATAAAAATGAATAATAAACTATCTATATTGAAATTTATATTGGATTATATTGATTGTCTATTTTCTCTCTCACTTTTTAAACACTTTATCTAAATGTTATCACATAAAAATTTATTTTGCGAAACTCCATCAATTTATAGATTTATATAGTATTAAATTTCTTCTTGGCAAGTTGAATACAAGATTTATTTTTAAATTTTATTATAAATGAAATTTTATTAAGTACTTTTTAATAATAATCGCTTTTTACTCAAAATAATTCAGTAATTTGAGCAGAAAATTCATTTAACTGGAAAGTTTTAATTTAAACTCTTTTTTTTTTTTTCATTGAAACAACTGCACGTTTTTATATTTATATTCTTTCATTTTTGCATTTTAACTTATTGAAGATTTTTCTACAAAAATTAATTAGAAATTTAAAACATATTTCAAGATTTATGATATGAAAACAACGCCTACTTAAGTTTGCTTAATTTAAACTTGTTATGTAAATGTATAAGATTTCAATTAATATTCAAGAATTAAATAATCACTATTTGTTAATAAATTTCATTATAAGTTTTCATTTATTACTAAAGGAAAAGTAAATATGTTTTATTTTTCAAAAAACCACAGCATATGTTATGAATTTTAATACATTTTTCTTATTATATTTAGGTATTTATCTCAATAAAAATTGTCAAAAAAATTGGCATTATATTCAATATCTAAGAAAAGTTTTAAGAGAAGAATTACGTTGAAATAAATATTCTTGAGTTGTGTAACAATAATACCACAGTGATATTAAATTAAGAAATATATGGCATTTTCCATAACATAATAAATATAAAAATTTCCATAACAAGCTTTCAAAATTTGGGTTTTTTACGTATATTCTGGACGTAAATATATATATATATATATATTATAAATATTAAATATATGAATAACGTAAATTTATAAAATGATCTTAAATATTCCTTTCTATGATAAACAGTTTATATATTATGTAACTGTGTTCAGTAATATGATAAAAATTTGTGACATAATTTCTATAACAGTATGTATATGTTATGTCCTTTATTTAAAAGCATTGAACATTTTTATTTAAAGAAGATATAAACTATTTTTTAATGACAATACTATCGACGTATATGAACATTCAATCTTTTATCTCATAGAGTTATTCAAATGTGAATATATTCTGGTTAGATTTGTATTTCATCAGATATATAAAAGTTACATAATTATTTAGTATTGCATAGATGATTGCTTGTATAACTCATCCTTAATTTATAGATCAAAATTTATAGTTAATAGAATAGTAATAAATGTATCTAGCAAAAACGAAAGTACCTGAATGAATCTAGAAACACAGAAACTACACAAACGAATCTAGAAAACGGGCAATAAATTATTCATTACTAATCATTAATTGTCATTCAACACGCTATTTATGGTTTACTATTATGTATCACACCATCCTAAATCCGTCGAAACAAAATAGCATTAAAAACAAAAATTATTCCCATTTATAAAGAGAGAAATAATAATAAAAAAATAATGGTATAAAAAAACCACAAAAAAAAGCTTTCAAATCAAGAGCAGATGTCTCTTTCAAAATACATCCATGAAACAATTGCCTTTATAGCTGTACTAAAAATGCTAAACAGAAGCAGATATTCTTGTAAAAATACAAAAAAATAAGCATAAAAATAGATACCTGGATGTACGCGTCTCGGGTGACGCATTTATGAAAAAGAAATGTATATTTTATTTGCTTTTCGCGTTATACAACGGAAAGGTAGCATCAGAGCCTGGGCATTTTGTATTGAGAGTTAAATTACGTTCAGTGAAAGGCAAGTTATTTACACCAGACATTAAACTTGAATATGTAGCCAAAGCTGGTTGTAAAAATCTTTGCAAGCGAATATGAAGACCATTACTTTTTTATGGTTTATTCCTTTTTTTTTTGCTATTGATGATGACGGTCTTTTATTTTTCCTTACTCCCCCCCTTTTTTTTTTTTGTTACACCTCGAAGCACCCGGGATGTACAATCAGCGCGTGATTGTTCGAAAGTATTTCTCTGGAAACAGGACTGTATTCCGAACCACTACAAACATCTATGGTACAGCCAGGAATCACACCTGTTTCATCGAGCTCAAGCATTCATTTTGACACACTCTGACAAAATCAACAGAAATTATATATTACAATTTTACTCTAAAATTTGTAGTTTCAATACATTCCAAATCAAACTAAAATTTTATAAATAAAATTAAATATATAAAAATAAATAAGTTTTAAAATTTAAATTGCTATCACTATATAAAGCATAGCAATATAATATTTTCTTTCAATTCAACATTCATTTCGACACAGAAAATGAAATGATATAATACTATTTTACTCTATTGTGACCAATTCATACAATTTTTTTTCTTTCTGAACAGAAAATGAAGACTTATGGCCTTAGTTCTCCGAATGGTCTGCCCTCAACTAACTCGGAGATAAACAAAAATAACGGGATCATCAAACTGTTTTTTGCCACAACGACCCAACCTTGAGGTTGGATAAGTCCGCGGAAATAGTGGCCTCAGTAAGAATGAAAGGGGAGAAAAAATATATTTCTCCAGAAAAAAACGGGAAAGAAATGCCGAGTGGGGGTCTGAAAAGAGGAGACCGAAAATGAAATCTTTAAGCTTCCATTCTACGTGGGATGTCCCAAAGGATGGGCAGGGACGTGCCATGCAGGAAAAAGAAAGAGCATTACCCGCTGATTGTTTGCTTCCAGTTCTGGTTTACGACGCCCATGGGTGATGAAAGCGTTATTGCGTATAGCACCTCGAGGCATGGGGATGGAAATGGAGAACGGGGTGGTGCTAGTGAAATGGATGCGGAGTGATTTGAGGTTTGCACCAAGAGTTCAAAAATTTTAACTGCTATGGTAACTGCGCATAAATATCTAGGAAAACGCAGAAAGGTTGGGTGACGTCACTGGTGATAACGATAACGGCCACTTTCGTTAAGCTCCAGTCTTTTCCGAGTGAGTTAATGCTTGTAGATTTTATCAAATTCGAGTTAAAATGATTATTATTTTTTATAAATTAAGTTAATATTGAAATGGATATAATTTAATTAAAATTTATTAAAAACATTTTAGTATGTTGTTCTGCATTTTTTAAATTTTAAAACATGTGCTTCAGGGTTTATGCATGCTACACAAGTACAAAATTAATGCATTCCATTGTACGAAGAATTCGATTAATGTATGTTGATAGAATTCGAAATTTTGTACTCCTGTATTAAAGCTATCTGATGGCCAATTAGCTACCGATTTCTTTCTTTAGATTTCAGATTCGAATCTTGTCGGTGGCATGAATGCTTGTGAGTGGTTCGGATTCCACGTTAAACTGTAGGTCCCGGTCTAATTAGCTTGAAGGATATCGCCAGGTCTCGAACCCGAAATTTGTAGTATCAAGCTCCAGTGCGCTAGACACTCGGCTATTCCAGCTCACAATTAAAAAAAATTATAAATTGTTTCTCTGTTCTGTTGAAGTTATTTTTTTTCATTCACTTTTGTATCATATTTTTAACTGTGTAAATCAAAGTGAATAAAAAAAAACATCAACAGAAAGAAGAAAAAAAATTTATAAAATCTTAATTACGCTGGAAATTTTTTTAATTCAATCTAAAATATGCAGTTTCAATGAATTCCAAATCAAAACAATTCTAGGTTTAATATTTTATATCTTCTTTATATAGAGACTATATGTTGCATGCTAACTATAACGGTATATAAAAGTACAGCATTATAATAAGCATTTCAAGGCAGTAACAATGCAACATTCATTTCGACACACGGCAAAAGAAAATGATATAATACCATTTTTATTCTATTGTAAAATAAAAAAAAATATCCAACTGATACAAAAAATTTTTTTTTTGTTCTTTCTAAAGACAAAACTAAGATTTATGCCCTTAGTTCTCAGAATGGTCTGCTCTCAACTAACTCGGAGATAAGCACAAAATATCGGGATCATCAAATTGCTTGCCACAACGACCCAACTTTGAGGCTGGGGAAGTCCGCAGAAATAGTGGCGTCAGGAAGAACAAAAGAGAAGAAAAAATATGTATTTCTCCCGGAAAAAAAAGGGAAAGAAATGTCGAGTGGTGGGTCAGAAAAGAGGAGACGCAAAATGAAATCTGTAAGCTTCCATTCCATGTGGGATGTCCCAAAGGATGGGCAGGGACGTGCCAAGCAGGAAAAAAGAAGAGCATTACCAGCTGATTGTTTGTTTCCAGTTCTAGTTTACGACGCCCATGGGCGACGAAAGCGTTATTGCATAGAACACCTCGAGACACGGGGTGGAAATGGAAAAGGGATGGTGCCCGGGAAATGGATGCGGAGTGATTTGAGGTTTGCACCGAGGGTTCAAAAATTTTAACCGCGTATAAATATCTGGGAAAAGCAGAAAGGATGGGTAAAATGAAATTGCGTCACTGGTGATAACGATAACGGCCATTTTCATTTAGCTCCAGTCACAAATTTAGCAATTTTTTTTCACGATGTTTTTGAGCATTTAAAAATTTCAGTTTAGAACAAAATATTAGTTATTGAAACAATTGGGCAGGATGATTTGTGGATTGAAAAGCTACATATCGGCAATATTAAGATAAGGATAGGGTAAGGACTTATAAGGTTTTCAAAAATTCATAATTTGAAAATTTTACTTATTTTGAAATATTTTTAATCATAAATAGACACTCGGCTTCTCAAAAAGAGTCAAAATATTTCTATGGTTTATAAATAACCTGTTGTTTTTTTTTTCTTTTAATTTTAAATGATATTAAAATTATCTGTCTTTTATAATGTTTTTCCATGCATCTTTTGTAAGAAAAATTAAAATAATATAGCAGTGTTTAATGCAATTTACATTAGAAGATGATACAATAAGAAAGCTGCATTATTTCCTTTTAATTTCGCTTTTTTAAAAAATAAAAGCCTCCAAGTTTGTAAAGTGTTTAAAGGGACAAAGAGAAATAAAATAAACAGAGAGGACACAATTGATCAATATTAACTCAATATAGATTCTCGAAACATACTTAATATACGTGAATCTAAACATATGACTCTTTAATTGTCAGTAAGAAAATATTGTCCATAGTAACAAAAGAATCAGAGAAATGATGTTGTACAAAAAAAAAAAACATAAAATAATTTCTTTGATTTTGAATGTGATTAGCTGAAGCAAAATATATGGTATTTTTATTCAATATTGCTACTAACTCAAGCTTAATGTCTTAATATAATATTAAGGTCATTATTTATGTATTAAATATATTTTACTGCTCTTCAATTTTCAAAGCACTCAAAATAGTGACTTTTCTATTAAATGGTTTGTCTGGAAAACTTAACAAAATCGTTGCATAATATTATTTTAGACACACATAGAAGCTTTCTCATTACATGTTGATTAACAAACTATAATTACTGCTAATTACTAAATTAACGTGAAGTAGCAAAATGACACCAGTGATATACAATTAATTCAATGGCAGTCAAATAAGTTTTGTTGTTTATGAAAGGAAAGATTAATCAATCAAAGTGTTTTAATATGTTATATTAATAAAAGTTATAAATTCAAATGAATATTTGCCTACATTAAAATTATAATATGATAATGATAAAAATTTCTACTATATAAATTACAACATTGATGTGATCATATTTCTATTATTATCAACAGTTATCTATTTCAGATCTATTACTATGTCTACAAATATAAGATATGTATATATTTACTTTAACAGATATCCATACTTTAAAATATTCTTATATGTACATTTATACAATAATTGAATATTATTATAATATAGGTTGAATGAATAGGAACGATAAACAGAAGCTAAGGAATTTAAGATGAAAATAGATAATGTAATTTTGGGAATTTGTAATCATGAGATAAGACGAGGAATGACTAGATCACTTAAGATGCATTCATTTTTAGAAATTTGTAATGTGCTTGAAATGTAAAAGTAATTGGTAAATTTTTATGACATGAAAATTGAGAAGGATTTAATTTCAGAATAATAAAAAATCGAGAACTCGAGCGTTTAATTAAATCTTATTTATTGTGTTTATATAAAAATATAATATGGGAGCCCAACATACCATGGGAAGTAATTGTATATTTAAGTGGTAAATGTGAAGATTTGTCATAGGAATAGGTTTTTAAATATTGGTGTTTTAATTCCTCTTCACATTGATATCACAGATTTTCATTCGATATTTAAATTAATAAAAATTTTATAGCCTTAAATATTAAATTGAATATGTATATTTAATTAAAAAAATTGCAAATGGAAGCAAAGAAAATAATTTATTTGAAATTATGCATGCATAAGTTATAATTATATATTTGTTTCTAAAAATGAATAAAATTTGGGAGTTAAAAAAATTGATTAAATTTGTATTCGCTTTTTTCATGAAATACAAAATATTCTAAGCCATAGCTTGAAAAATTATCAAACCCTAAGGATACATTTTAAAATAGAACATAAATATAGTAGGAAATTAAAATGTTCAATTTTCCTATTAAAAGAGATAAAAAGTTAAAATTTTATTTTATTTATCAGCTTTTAAATTGATATTATTTTAAAATAAGTACAGTTTATTGAGAAATATACTTTTAATTTTTCTAATTAAATACTTTCACGGAAGAAGTGGATGATTTAAATAACTTTTTTTAATGGATCTTAAAGTAATTAGTTTTGTATACATAAGTCATGTAACACATACAGCGTTACATAAGACTACATTACTGGGAAGTTACTATACTGAAACGATATTTTAACACTTCAGTTTTGCAAGAACATCTTTAAGCAGGTATTTAGGAGATGGATCTCACCTTTCTATTTCTTAAACACAATAAAATGAATTTATTTCTAAGAGTAGAGACTTAAAAGTCCTTTAGTGGCCAGATGGTCAATGGCTAGTGCTCTGGCATTGGTACCGCAGGTATCAAGTTGAATTCTGAAGGTGGCATGCGTGTTTATTAATGATTCAGAATCCACGTTAAACTGTAGGCCCCTGTCTAATTATCTTAAAGTGTTCAAATTAAAAAAATGACCTTAGAGCGGATCAATCAAATCAAAGCTCTTCCAAGACAATTGTGACTTTCGGTTCGCGTCGTTTATTGGAATTCGAACATCAACCCCATTTTCGATAATCTATACATTATCCATCTGGCCTTTGCAAAACATATTGCCGATATAAAAATTACTTTTCAAAAACATGTTTCGATAAAAAACATTATTGTATTCTAAAATATAGCGCTTATTTTACGAACTTGGAAAAAAAATTCCTCGAGAGTCTAGATTTTATAAATTTATTTGAAATAACCACAAATTCAGATAAAACATTTGGCATGCATGAATATTTTATATTGCATTTCATGTGAATTAAAAAAATTTCATAAATATTTAATGTATTCATTTATGAGTAATGCATCTATAAAGATATGTTGGATATAACAAATGGAAGATAATCAGACCACATGTGAATTTACCAACATGCATTGAAGCAGCAATTATTAAGTGTCTCTTGAGATATAGTAAGCAGACTGTTTGAACCAAGTCACGGCGAAATAAAGAGTTTTTATTTTGTTTCCAACTTGCTATTTCTGTGAAATGTTAGATACTGTGTTAAAGTTAAGATTACTAAGAAGGATTAATTTATAATTACTTTTTATGGAATCGGGCATTGTAGAAACTGAATTCACCAATTGACATTAGATTAATTCCCTAGTAAGCACAATTAGTTGCAATATTTATGCGAACAAGTACTTTCACATTTAGAATTAGCTTTTAATTTGCATGTTTATACATTTTGTAATTATTTGTTCGTTTGATCAAACATTTTTTGAAGAAAATTAAATTAATCTTTATTAATGATTAAAAAGTTATTTTTACTGACAAATGCAAAAAGGATAATCACACTATGTATACTTTAAAACACACAATGTATAGTTTTAAAAAAAAATTAATAAATAATTTTTTTTTTTTTTTTTTTTGCTCAATTGTTAACTTCTTAATGTAGAGAGCACACTACTTCTATACTGATCACTTGTGTCATAACAAGTAAAAACAAACAATCGATGCAATAATCTCAAAGATTAGCACTTCTTAAGGGTGTTTGACTCTAAAGATTTAATTCATCGGTGTAAAAAAGTGAAACATCAGGGTAAGTAATATTTTAAAAGATACAATTTACCACTTAAAATAATACTTAAAAATTACCCTTGTTCACACATCTAGGTTAATTTATAAGTTTTTAATTATTTTTCCTAAGCCTTCAACTTTCTAAGTTATTTTATTTGGTTATATTGGTAGTCCCATATTCCATATGGTATCTATATGATATCCGTTATGTCATATACAGCAGAGTATAGAGCATTATTGCGTCCATAATTAAAATATTATATAGCTGATTAATTTACATTTCCTTTTATTTTAAACATTTTATATTTGTTACAAATTATATTTTTCACACGAAAAAAAGTTAAAAATTATATTTTTCATTCCTGAAACAACTCTCCCTTTAATATACTCTTAATATATTAGAAATTTGGTATTCGAACACAATGTTGATGTTGTTTAGTAATTATCTTTGAATTACTTCGAGATTAAAGTTATGCTTTATTTGAGGCCACTTTTAGCGTTGAAAAGTTTTCACGAATACTTTTAAATTAATAATCTTAAGAATCAAATCAATAAAAACTCACAAATAACGATATATATTTGGAAATTCATAGGTAATTTTTCTACAACTTACCGTGTCCCAAAATATAAATTCCTATTGAGCATATGTTCTTGTAATGATTGGAATTTATCTTGTTTAAATTTACTAGTCATGCATCACAGGTAAACGCAGTGTTGGATAAGCTACCTGCTGTTTAATTTCTGTAATTTGGAATGCATTAGGTAAAATAATAAAAAAAAAAAAATACAAAAAAGTAAATAAAGAATTTGAAGCGATATATTGCACAATTTATTTAAGGCAGACGTCATGCTTTCGCAACATCGATTAAAACAACTTTTTTCTTCACCTATGGTTTTTTTTTTTTTTTTTTTAATTGCATACTAGTAAAGACATACTGATTTTAAGAAAAAGTAATATCTTCTTCTTTCTTAGTTTGAAAATTTTATACAAAAATATTATCATACTCTTTTGTAGAACTAATTTTTCAATTTGTGCCGATTCCACTGACGGCAGTCAAAACCAATAACTTTATACACGCGTTTCTTCTACGTACATACATTAGCGAATTGTACATAAAAGTAAAATAATAAACTTGTTTCTCTAAATGGAAACATGGTTTTTAAATATTGTGTAATAGTAAAACCATTAAAAGTATATATATATATTACTTTATAATCATAATACTTACACACACACACACACATATACATATATTTTTTTGTGTGTGTGTGACAGTGAATATATCTACATGATACTTTTCTAAAAGCATATTTCTAGGTAGAAGAATTTCTAAAAAGTAGTTTCAATGCAGAATGAAGTGACAGAGTACATAAAAGTATGAGATGATTTAAACTTTTCAAAATTTTTCTCATATATAGATTGTCATTAAGCCGATTCTGAAATAATTCCGCTAGACCCAGACATGGTCTGGCAGAATTATTACAGAATCGGTATCTGGTATGTATCAGGAGAACATAGTTGTTTAAAAATTGTCAATACCAAAACAAATTTAATACTTGGCTTTTTTGGTATTAGTAATAGATAGGCGATATTGTCCATTTTTCTTCAAAATAGATGCACAACATTAAATTCATGAATAAATTATGTAAAAAAGATCTAAATGACTTAAATAAAAGAAAAAGAAGCATCTTGGAACAAGCGTATTTGGAAATACATGTGTATTCATAGTGAAGTATATGAATGCATCTTTAATAAATAACATTAAATTTCAGTACTTAATGTAATCATAATTGTATAGTAACAATGACTACTAACTGGAATGCGATTGAACCATTTACAATGGCACGGAATATAATAAAGCAAATCTTTATTTATGAAGCTACCTAAACATAACGGTAATTACAACAAACATAAAAAAAACATGGACTTGCTTGACTATTCTGCATTTTACATACTTACAATAGTAATAACATCCATGACATGGTGATGTTCAATTTTTTTTTCGAATTTGAGATAATCATGGCATATTTATAGAATAGCATAAGATTGCTTCAAACTCTTCTCTATTAAATTTAAAATATGTTATGTTTTGGCATTTCTTAAAACAAAAGAATAATTTACTAAATATTGACATATTTCATTTTCAGACATTCATTTTGTTGACCAGCAGTCTTTCTTTTTGAATTTAACTTTGAATGAAACAGAAAAGAATCTCCAAAATCATGTTACTTTTTAAAAAAGGAAAAAGTTACATATTCTGTAGCGGCCAAATAATAAGTGTTTATTAAAAAAAAACATTATGGAATAAATAGCAAATATTCCAAAGATTTTCACACGTGCCAAAAAATGAAAATGTAATCGGTTCTGTTTGCTGTTTTATTTCCGCAACTATTTTATGTTTCATGTCACAACTTTTCTTATGTCACTTTTATGTCATGACTTTTTATGATATGGCATTATGTCGCTTTCTTTTTCTGAAGTTAATTTTTCTTTCTTAATTAGACCATAATAAGTGAAAAAAATAGTTTTTTTTTCCTCTCTGTAAAATAAAATGTGATCTCACCTTTTAAAGTAAAATGCAATTTTTAGTGGGTACTTTTAACAAGTATTGTGTGCTTCGTTTGATTTTTAAAATTACCAAATGCAAAAGTTAAGTCAAGAAGAAATCGATTCTTAAAATTCTATTCTGAAAAATCTTATTATAAATATGCGCTGTACAAAAGCCTGATCTTTTAATGTTGCATTAGGCAAAACCATTAACTATTGTTGTCAGGGCCATTTTAAAGAAATGTTTTTGGTAATGAATATTGCAAAATTAAAAGAATAATTGCTTAGATAATGATGCTACGTTTAAAGCGGATTGATGGCCTTCTACTGATCTCCTAATTGTTTTATTCTGCAAAAAAAATATTAAAAAAATGAATAAAATATTGAGATATCAAATGTATACAATATATATATCAGATATTCACTTTTTAAAAAAAAAGTCTAGATGTGACATTTTTTTTATTCATCCATATTTAAAAATCTTTCCAAAACATTATCAATCATTTTTTTTTCCAGCAAAATGGAGATAGTAAGAGATTAGAAGATATCTCTTTATCCCTGTATTAAATGAACATGTTGAAAGTTTTGTAATTCTTATAACTTATTTAATATGAAATTGCTAGAATATATTGACAAGATAAATTCAAAGAGCATAACAGTGAAATATATGTTTTACATTGTTTTAATATGCTTAAGGGCCTAATGGCCGACTGGTTTTCCCGGCGGTGCCATGGGTGTTCGTAGTGGTTCGAATCCACTTTAAACCGTAGTTACCGGTCCTAATAGCGTCGAGAGCGTTCCATGTCCGCGTGCTATCTTCAAGCTACACGCGCTCAATGGGTAATGCAAAGTGAGTAACGTCGGTGCAGCCCTTATGGCATAAAGATCACGGTCTCGCTTGGCAGCTGCTTTAAAAAACAACAAATGTTTTGCTGCTGCAATCCATGTATTACGGGAAGTAAATGCCAAAATTAACTATGCATTAAGAATATAACATATCAAGATTAATATTTGCTGCTGCAAAGTTAGATAAAGAAATAACGACAACGAATAATTAAGATTATTATGCAAATTGTATCATAGAGTCAATATAATACAATTTATTTCTAATGTCGTTGATTCTTCCAATTATCTTATATTTCTGGAAGATTTGTGGTTATATCTAAAGTCATATATCAAAAAAGGAAATTTCATTTTCTTTTTAAACAAAGCAACTTTCTCTTTTACTCCTTGGAATATATCCTTTAGATATATTCATAGAACATATTTATGGAATCTTATTGGCAACAATGTTTATAAGAATAATTATTTTATAACAATGGTTATTTTACTTTTTAAATGTATACTGACTTTTTTTTTTTTTTTTGCAATATATTATTATCTTTTACAGGAATTCTACTTTGAATTTCGTGAAATATATGTTCGAATAAAATTGTTTGCTTTCATAGAAAATTTTGATATAAATTTACAAATCTAATATTAATAATTTTTAAAATAAATAAAAAATGTGCACATAAATTTTAAATTTAATATATATATATATATATATATATTGTTTCATAATAAGAATTTTTTTGTTTAACTAAATCAAAATTCCAAATTTTCACAAATTAATAATTTTTCTAAATCACTATAGTTCATTAAATTGAATAAACTTTTAGTAATTTCCCGTAATTTGAACTTAACAGTTTTATAGATTTGTTATTAAAGTTATTCATTGAATCAATTTCTTATACTTAGCCAGTTTAATGACCAGGCTTATTAGTAACAAAATTTTTTTGTTAAAAAAATCATTCAAACAGATAATGAAGTTATGTAATAAAATGGTCTTACTGAATTATCCATAACACTTAAATTCATCAAAGTGTTCGAATAAAGCATTAATATTGTGATAACAAATATTTTTTTTATAAAAATAATTTTATAATTGATAATAATTATTTATTTTCCTTTATTAATATTGTGTTAGTCACAATATATAACATACACTCAAGAGCCAAAACATTATGACCACCTGTCAATAACGAGTTAGCCCACCTTTGGCGCTCAACACAGTTTCAACCAGCCTTGGCATGGATGCCACAAGTCTTTGGTAGATAGTCGGAGACAGATTGTACCAGATGTTTAAGCAACGGTCACGCAAATCTGAGATATTGCGAATTGGTGGTCTTTGAACTCTCAGCTGCCGTCCCAGGACATCCCAAATGTGTTCTATCGGATTGGGATCTGGTGAGTTAGGCGGCCAGACATTAACTGAATTCAGCATCATGTTCCTGGAACCACTCCAACACAATTTTAGCCTTGTGACAAGGGGCGTTGTCCTGGTGGAACATTCTATTCCCAGCTGGAAAAACAGAGGTCATGTAAGGGTGCAACTGGTCCGCAATGATGTTCAGATACACTGTAGCATTCATGGTCTGCTCTACCACAACCACGGGTCCCAGAGACGCCCAAGAGAACGTCCCCCAAAGTATAATACCGACCCCACCGGCCTGTGTATGAACTACCGTACATTGAGGGAGCAACTGTTCGCCTGGAAGACGACGTATCCTGACACGCCGTTCACCGTCCAGGGCCCAGCGCAGGCGCAGTTGGCGATGATGCTTGGTCAGCAAAGGCACACGCGTGGGACGTTTGCTGCGTAGCCCCATATCCAACAGTGTCCGCTGAACAGTGGGCTCCGATACTTTTCTACTTGGCCCTGCATTGTATTGGGCTGTCTGCTGAGCCACTGTCTGGCTCCGGTTTTGCTTCACCATGCGAGACAGTCTCCGACGACCTTTTTTGTGACAGCGTGTGGACGTCCAACACCATGTCGTCTACTGCTGGTTTCACTGTCATTCATCCACTGTGCATAAGTACTAACAACTGTAGATAGCGAACAACCCACTAGTCGTGCAGTTTCGAAATACTTGTTCCGGAGCCTTCGAATCATTACAATCTGCCCTCTATCAAAGTCGCTTAGATCCGCAGCCTTTCCCATCACACACGGAAGTAAGTGAAAGATTGATTCTTCAGACTCCCCAGCAGCAGTTAAATATCACTTCCACCTTATCACGTGCCTTCCACGTCATTTCAAATGTAGGGATGCTCATAATGTTTTGGCTCTTGAGTACATACAAACTTGAGTACTTGAGTATATACAAACCGGAATCAACTCTTCTTTCATGCCATTTTCTTTTAAGGTCAAATGAATAATTTTGTAGACGCCTTTGTCACAAAAGTGCAGACGAGTCATTGTTTCTTTGCAAGTTTTCTATATATAAATGTTGAGAAATAGAACTTTTAATATGAAAGATATTTTCACACAGGGCAATATTTCAAATATTCATAGTACATTAAGTACGTAAATGTTAACAGGTAATTTTTTACTCTTGCATTTTTTTCATTACAATTTGGTGATCTGAATACTTTCAAAAAAAAAAAAAGAAAGAAAAGCATTCTTGTATTTAATCCCATATTGAAGCTATATTACATTCCACTATTTAAATTACTTTGATTTAGTGGTTATCTATATAAATTGTAATGCTTCGTAAAATGGGTAGCATGGATAATTTTTTAAATGTTTTTATTTATTTATTATTATTAAACAAAAATACTTCATATAGTACTTCATAACTTCATATGATGAAAGTATTCATAATTCAAAATTAATTCGACTAACTGCAAAGTTTAATGTGTACATTTGTATTGTAGATGGTTTAACCAAATAAATAACTTATTAGTAGTAATTGTTCTTGTCTATAATTATTTTCAGATACTTTCTATATTTAATTACAATAATCTATTTCCATGCCAACTGTAATTCGCAGTTATACCACTTTATAATCAATTTGAAATAAACAAAATATTAAATAAATAAGAATGGGGAATGAATAAATGGGTAATGTTTCAAATATTCATAATAAATTATGTACGTAAAAGTTAATAGGTAATTTTTTTCTTTTATGTTTTTTTCTTTACAATTTGTTGATTTGAATACTTCGAGAAATGAACATAAAAAAAGAAAAGCATTTTTGTATTAAATCAAATATTTATGCAATATTACATTACGCATTTTAAATTAATTTTATTTACTGTTTTTCTGTAGAAATTATAAAGTTTCATACATACGTAACGTGGCCAACTTATTAAATTTATTTATTTATTTATTTTTTTTTATTTAAACAAGAAAAATTATTACCCCACAGATGACACGATGCAAATAATCGTAACTGAAAATGATTTCGACAAATTGCAATTTAATTTATACATTTCTAATATAAATTGTTTAACAAAATAAATAATTTATTAATAGTAATCTTCCGATATAATTATTTTTCAAAGTATATTTGATATTTGCTTTTAATAATCCTTTTTCATGTCAAGCGTAATTCGCAGTTATAGCTCTTTATAATAATTTGGAATAAGACAAAAATAAAATAATAAGTTTAATGCTTTTTTGGCAACTGACCACAATCTAAGAAGACATAAGAATTTAAAGAAAATAAATGTTACCAAAGAAATATGTTTTTGTGAAAGGATTACTTCCTCTTTTGAACCACAATTTGAAATACATATAAAATCAAGGGTAACTGTCCAACTTCATGGCAAAGACATAAGAAAAAAGTTAAAGCGGATGCACTTCCAAGTAATAAAATGGACGATGAAAAGGTAGTGAAATAAATTATTTATTGTTAGAAGAAATAATATTAACGTAAAAAGCTTTCACACAAAGGTACACACAATGCAATTTTGACTCAAGACAATGTTTATAGTTCCTGAAATCTATATAAACAAAAAAAAAAATAAAGTTCTCTAAGAAAAATAACAACGTTTCTAGAAATCAAATTTCATTTAAGGAAGAATAATGTGAATAGTCTATGGAATCTAATTATAAAAGTTGAGCAAACACTTAAAAATGTCAGACAATAGGTGAGTATCGACCAATTCTTAACGATTATAATGTCGAATATATATGACTTTATATTTTAAGAGATTTTAAAATTTAGTATAATAGTTTATTTATTCTGTAATGCATTTTTTAACAGTTTCCTTGTGATCATAATTTAGATATGAAAAATTGAAAATATATTTGTAGACACTTATAAAGTTCAAATTTGTTTCCTTTCTACAAATTTGAAAAAAAAAAAAAAAAGTTAGCTGCAAAACATGCACTTGCGAATATACTGTGGATAGTATTTGATCCTGAAAACACAAAATTAAAATGTAATCATTAAAATCTAGAATTATTAAGTGCAATAATTTAAAATCCACAATGCAATGGATAATCCTCAATTTTCTGCTATTAGGTTATCAATTAAATATCTGTAGAATTGTAAAAATCATCGGTGGTTCATAATTCTTATATTAGTATAACTTATGTAACTTAATATACAAATCGCAAATTTTTGTAACTTTTTAAAGACATTTTTTGTTCAATAATTTTTTCCTTCCTCATTCAGTTTCTTCCACTAATATTTGAAAGACTTGAATACTGTTTTATTTCAGTCATATATAATCTGATTCATCATTTAAAATTACCAATGCAATGGATTAGCATTAATTTTTTGCTGCAAATTTATCCATAATCTGTATAGATTTGTAAACCATATTATTGGTTCATGATTGACATATTACCTCACATACTCATTTTCAGACTATATGTAGATGTTAAATTCTGATTACAGCTTTGAAAATTTGTAGTTATCCTCTGCAACGTTTTTAACAGAAGACATTTAAAAGCAACTTTTTAAGAGCAGATGGATATTTAGTAAATTTATTTCTGGCAAAAATATTGCCGCGAGAGTTTTGTTAAATTAATATTACATTTTATTTTAATTATAAATAATAAATATAAAAATATTACATTATTTTTTATTCAAAAATTTTGTCAAAATTTCGAATTTTTCTTACGACCCACTGCTATTATTGCCGCTACATGTTAATTTGAATTTTAATCAAAATTTTGATTGAAAATAATACAAAATAAATATACACATAATATAAATAAATAATACATGTTTCATGTACGCTGTTTAAAAATCAGCATAATATAAAATTTTTACCATTAATTGAAAAAGTTAATTTAAAGACGTTAATTTAATATACATTTTCAAATAAGAAAGAGTAGAAATTTACCGTTTGCATAATAGTGTATGAAGGTTAAAAATTAATAACACCAAATATTCGAAATTTTAAAAATATTTAAATTACCATATACATTTTTGTAAGTTTAAAGATTTCATTTTAATCAGCATTGCACAGCAACTTTTAAATTAAGGAAAAGCGAAAGAATCCGTTGGAAATTTTGTGAATTCACTCTCTTTAAAATTTTATAAAATAAGTTTAATTTCTCTTCGCACGATTGAACAAAATTTTCAACTTTGTTCCATTTTTAAACTTAAATTCTAACAGCATCCCAAAAGGAAGATTATATGTGCGCTTTGTTCGAGTTCTACTCTAATGATTTAGCCTTCCTCCCAAGCAACTTATTCAAACAAAATGCGAATATTCAAAGTGAGAACACACACCAGAAAGGGGCAGGGGGGTGCTCCTTCCCTCAAGAATAACGCTTGTAGAATACCAAATCTTTCCACACTCGGAAACCCAGCAGGTGTCTTCGAACATCAGAACATTTTAGGATTCACTCCCTCATATAGAAGGAGGTGCCAAGCATCCATTACTCGAGAAGGCATCGTTACGATGGAGGGTTGTTCATCTGTCGCGTGACTTGGGGTCGTTCGAAGGCCTTCTTCCAAACGATAACTGCTAACCAGGTAGCTAATTTTGCTTACATCCCCATTTTCCTTTGTTCTTCTGGAGAATTTGTAGGCTTTGTAAATTAAAGAGTGTTTAATGATGCTTGAAAAACAGGCGTTGAATATTTATATTTTTTAGGTAAATGAAAGCATATCTTGATGACATAATGTTATATAACGCCTGAAGCTGTATCTCCTTTCTTAATATGATAATTTCATGCTGAGAAAATGTGATTTATTGAGTTGATGTTTTTTATGCTAAACAGAATTATTTATAACAACGCCAATTCTAATTACAAAGCATACTAATTGCATATATTTTACAGAATATCAGTTATGTGGAAGCTCTTTGCCTGTTAAATTGAGCTTATTTACTAAAAGACATAAATATCTTCTATAGAAGATATTTTTATGTCTTTTAGTAACTACACATTGTAGGTACAAGTAAGTATACAATATAATATACACATTCACGCTAAAAATATACACAATTTAAGCTATAAAATTATTTTTTTTTATTCTGTTACCCTCTATTATTGTGATCAAATATTTGATCATTTGCATTTACAACATTAAAACGATTACTTTAAAATTGTTAAGGTTATAGTGTATTTTTAAGCCTAAAACATTAAAGTAATTACCTTAACTATAACAAATATTAACTTCTGACTATTAACTGTAACTGATTATAACTAACTTTTTTAAAACATTAAAATATTGATATTAATGCAGTGATAATTTCAAATTTTAAATATCATCTTTAAGGACTATTTAAAATAATATGGTTCAATAAAAATTTTAGTATTTTTTCTGTCTTCAGCGCCAAAATAATAATGAGAAAATTTAAATTAAATAAATTTAAGAAACATTTTTTTTTTTTTTTATAATTTTTGAACATGGGAGATAATGATAATTCTTTGTGAAGGGCAATACATATAGAAGTTTATTACCAATATAATGTTCGTTATAAATAATAGAACACAGAAATTAAAAATTTAATAAATTTTAATCAACTTTCTTCTTTTGAGGCTAAAAGTCTTATAAACAAAGAAATGTTAGAGAAAGACAAATGAAATGGTAAAAAAAAAAAAAATAAGCAGCCAAAATATATAGTTAAAAAATCTTGTGATGAGAAAAATAAGTGATCAGAAATTACCGCAAAAAAAGAACGCAATGGCTATTTCATAGAATTAATATTGAATTTATCGTGAGACGTTTTGATTAATGACTCTTTTGTTATAATAGTGTGCTCCTGTAATGCAAAAAAAAGAATTATGAAATTAACTTTTAAACAGTAAATAAAAAAAAATGAAATTTATGATTTAAACAGTATAAATTAAGAGTAAAATGATTTACGAAGTAATTTAATTTAAAAGACGTATTAGATTTTCACTAATAATAAATTAGCATTAAAAAAGAATTGCATACATATTAAAATGCAATTCTAGTGTTAGTGTTTACACTAAAATATTCAGTGATAAATAATTTGATATAGTAATGCTATCTTTTAAATTAAGTTAATACGAAATGCAATATTTTTAATTTATATTAATAATATTTATTGATAAGAATTTATTCACAATAATATTTATTTATTGATCCGTACCTTGATCATAACTATTTTCTTACGAAATCTTTTTAAAAAAATTAATTTTAAAGCAAATTAGGAATAATTCGTTTATAGATTTTAAATAATATTTTTCTAATAACATATGGAAAAATATCAAGTATTCATTTCTCTGAAATTGTTAATAACGAAGAGTATTTGTTGTGTTTATCCATTTTATGTATAAGCGCAAAATGAATAAACGTACATTAATCTCTACTATACTATTATACACATTATGTAATAAATCTTCGTCATACTTCATCAATTCTCATCCAAATGTTTAACCCGTAACACGGGATTGCTCAAACGTTTCCCATCTCCCCTATTACGTGCTAAGTCCAATTGAATAGATTTTTCCTCTAGCTTCCTGATTTGTGAGCAGCCTGATGGCCATTTGACCTTTGGTACCACAGACTTTAGGTCCGAATCCGGGCGGTGGCATGAATGTTTCTAGGTCGTTCGGAATTCAAGTTAAAATTTTAGGTCCACGTCTAATTAGTTAAAAGTGTGCAAAAAGTGACAGTAGAAAGGCAAATCAATACTGTTTTTTTGACCCTGAACCTAACATCCTCTTATCACAATGTTTCGACGTGTGCATTCGGTAAAAATTCCAGTGCATACTTCATGAGCGTCTGTGTGACCTCACCTCCTTTTCAGTGTTATAATTTACGGCATTAGTACACATTGTCTTTGAAAAGTCAGAAGAGTTTTATTTATACATTTGATTAGAATTGTATGGAATAGCTGCAACATATTCTAGATGAAATTGGAAGTGATTTTATGGAGAAGATGATTGGGAAGAAGATTTTGTGTGTGAAAGTTATCACTCAACAGACTCTGAAATTTCTTCAGATGATAATGATTTCTCTGAATCAAAAACAAGTATAGCATTTTATAACAGGAGATGGTATTGATACAATAGATTAAAAATACTCTGTTCATTCATGTAGCGGGAGGACAACGATTTGACCTATGGCTCTATTCTACCGGTTAGTAGGTATAAGCACAATAAACGCATACATTTTACAAACGCATACCAAAAAACCCCAGAATTGGTTATTGAAAGGATTAGGAAGAGATGAAGTCCTACAACTACTAAATACAAGATTTAAAAATCAAAGAATAAATCAATGATTGAACCTGATGATAATAAGGATTTTATGAAAAGAAGTGGAATCTCAAAATGTGGAGCAATGCTCAAAAGAAACAAAATATAAATCATGTCGCTTGTGCCTTCCAAGCAAGAAAAAAAAACAGCATATTTATGTTTATCTTGCCCAAAATCCGTTTATTTGGAATGCATTCAAAATCATGCAATGAATATGCTAAAGAAGATGAGGAGTGAATTGTTTGCTTCCGGGAAATCTCTGAGATTCTGATATTTCAGATATTGTCAAAATATTTGTTTTGTGCTATATTGAATTTTCACCTATTGAAATTTGTTTTATATATTATTTAAAGAAATCATAATAATTAATACATAATGGAGGCGTAATTAATTCAAATAATAGGGTCGTTTTTATTATTAATTTCATAACATTTACTGTTAACTTACGTTTTCAACAAACAATCTAAGGCTCAGACAAAAAGTTTCTCGGAAAAATTTTATTTCACTTTAAAAATGTAAAAACTTAATTTTTTCTAATAGTTAAAAGCCCAAAGAACATCTAAGTGAAATATCAGAATGATATTTTAATTAAACGATTTTTAAAAATTTATAAATC
The DNA here is from genome assembly GCA_021605095.1 of Caerostris extrusa. Taxonomy (NCBI): domain Eukaryota; kingdom Metazoa; phylum Arthropoda; class Arachnida; order Araneae; family Araneidae; genus Caerostris; species Caerostris extrusa. The sequence continues at coordinate 27,765 of BPLR01001855.1, forward strand.
TGCGCTGTCTGCTGTCTCTGTGACAGCACGTTCCCTGTTTTGTCCTACCTTTTCACCTCTCCTATTATGGGTTAAATAATGGATTATTTTCATTCATGTTAATACTATGAGAATTATGAAAATAAACTTACGGAAAAAATACAGATCATATAAAATTTCGAATACAATTCAACGGTAAGTAATTTAGGTTTCAACAAAAATTATCAAAATAAAAATGTTGTCAATATATAAGAATTTAATTTTTCAATAGTTTGTTTAAAACAATGCCTGTTATGTTTTGCATACATCTCGTAATAATAACATGTATTCTATTTGACAATTAAAGCCAAATTATGAAAGTTTGTGTATAGTATTCCTATTTTTGAAAAACATACCACTTAACACAAAAGCGTTTTCCAACCACGCAAGACCACTTCATGAAAAGAGTATCTTTCCTTAAGAAGAGCAAATAAGGTCTTTTGTGCCTTGCACTAATTTTTTCTCACTGTTACGTGTGGAAAAGTTAATTAGTTTCACCAGCAAGGAGACACTTTTCTTTGGGAAACCTCTCACACAATACTCCTTAAGGTCATTCCACCCACCATCCTACCCCTTTCTTTTCCAAGCGGGGGTGGAGGACAGGGGGTTGAAGAAGGGGGCATACCAGTGTGGCTTTAAGTGTCCTCTTTTGTCGGGGCATCGGACCGGTTAAACTCTCGGGTTGCTGCAAGGATTTGTTTGAGTGGAAGTGCTCAATGGTCTGAGAGAATTCCTTTTGCACGGTCGCACTGGAGCGTGCTCGCCACAAGATTGCGATCGAACACCCTTAATATTCTATCCCCCCCTCTTCCCCCCAACCTTTTTGGAGAAGACGAGTGCCATGCTCAGTTCCGGAAAAACGCCTTTTCAATAGATTAAAATTGAATGACGTTTTGGAGGAGATGAATTACCTCCTTGTAAATTATTGAGTAGCTCGTATGCCAATACATTGGAAGGGGGTAATTACACTGCTTTCCTAATTATGGAGGCTGGCGAAAAAGTCCTTTCAAAAGAATAGTTTCTGAAATCTTTAAATTGTGTGTATAATTTGTATCTATATTCGAACTTGAATATTTGGTAACCGTTTTTTAGCTGTGACAAAAGATGTTAAATCACTCAGTTTATTATTTTTATTTTTATTTTGCCATACCTGTGAAGTATTTTGTCATTATTTAAATAACAAATAAAAGATTAGAAATCGCTAATAGATAATAGATCGATAATAATCATCTTTATTTATCAATAAAATTTGTTTTGATATATTTTATCTATCTTAGAACTGAATTATTTGGAAACCATTTTTTAGTTATGGCAAAAGATATTAATCCACTCACTTTATTGTTTTTTTTTTTTACCATCTCTGTGAAGTGTTTTGTCATTATTTAAATAAAAAATAAAAAAATAGAAAGCGCTGAGAGTAATCATTCTTATTTAACAGTAAAATTTGTTTTTTATCTATTTTATCTATTTTCGAACTGAAATATTTGGTAACAATTTTTTAACTGTGGCAAATGATATTAAATCCCTCATTTTATTGCTATTTTTTATTTTACTATCACTGTGAACAGTAAAAACTAAGTGTTTTACCTTTATCTAAATAGCAAATAAAAAATTAAACAAAAAGAAAATGCTAATAATAATCATCCTTATTTTTCAGTAAAATTTATTTGTCGTAAAAATCTACCCATCTCTTCACTTATATAGTGAAAAGATAACATTTTAAAATATATATAATCTACTTTATTTGAAATAGCTTAGATAAAAAATTTAAATTGTAATAATTTTATTTGTGTTAGATATTTCTAATAAATTATTTTTCCTTACATTCTACTCGATTGTGTAAGTTCGCTATGGATATAACGTATTTCTCCTTACATTCTTTATAAAAAAGTTTTTTATATACAAAGTAATTTTTATTTGATTTGTTTGAAACTTTTTAAAAATAAGTTAAATATTTAATGTGCATAATTTTTATGTTAAATTTTTTAATATATCAGGCAAATGTAGATGCAAAAAATAATAAAAAAATCTGTTACATTGGTGAATTCTTGTTTATTGCATATCAAATTCTTATTATTATGGACTGCACTACTAAAAATTCCTGGGTGAAGTATTTATATCTCAACACATTATGAAAGTCAAATATTTCAGAAAGAAATTATAATTGATCATTAGTTTAAAAAAAATTTTGTAGATTAAAAAAATATCTGTATAAACAAATAGTTTTTTATATAATGCAATCTGTTAATACTCTCTAATTGTAAAATACAATACGTTAAAAATACCATAAAAATAAATAAAACACTTGAATCTTTGAAGATTGGTGAAGGAACCTTGTGTGTCTGTCGGTTTTTGTTTGTTTACTTATTTATTTTTTTGAAGATGCCAATATGACTTTAACAAAAGTCGAAATGTCATATGTGATGTCAATAGAAAGAAGATTGTCTGTAAAGAAAATATATCAGTGTCATCACATTTTTTTTTTTTTCGTAAAACTACTTTTTCGTACTTTTTTATTTTCAACATAAAATTTTATTTTGGGCTGATAATATTGATTCTTGATATCCATGACTTTTTCTTTATAATTTTGATCAATATATAGCTGGAATTATTTGAATTATAATATCTTTTGACTTTGGTGGTTTAAAAAATAAAGAAAAATACAAATTAAAGACAAAAAAAAATAATGTTTTCAGAATAAAGTTCACTTATAAGTTTTATAAAAATGAATAATAAACTATCTATATTGAAATTTATTTCCGATTATATTGATTTTCTATTTTCTCTCACACTTTTTAAACACTTGATTCTAAATGTTGATTACAAAAAAATTATTTTGCTAGCTATTCTAGCAATTTATAGATTTATATAATAATAAATTTCTTCTTTGTAAGGTGAATAAAATATTTATTTTTTGATTTGCTTATCAATAAAGTTTTTCTAAAATACTTTTAATAATACTCACTTTTTACTTAAAATAATTCAGTAATTTGAGCAGAAAATAAATTTAGATGGAAAGCTGTAAATAAAACTTTTTTTTTTCTTTTGAAACATCTGCACTTTTTGTGTTTATAATTCTTTCATTTTTGCATTTTAAATTATTGAAGATTTTTCTACAAAAATTAATTAGAAATTTAAAAGAAATTTCAAGTTTCTTGATATAAAAAGCAACGCCTTCTAAAATTGCTTATTTTAGAATTGTTTTGTAAATGTATACAATTTCAATTAATATTCAAAAATAAAACAATCACTACTTGCTAATGGATTTCGTAGGTTTTATTTATTAATTATATATATATTTTTCAAAACCATAGATAAATGTTATAAATCTTAATACATTTTTCTAAATATTTTATTTATTTTTGTCAATAAAAATTTTCAAGCAAATATCATGTTTTAAATAGCCTTTTATTAAATATCTAAGAAAGATTTTTTAAGAGTAAAAATTGCTTTGAGATAAATATTCCTGAGTTTTTAACAGCAATACCACAGTGATCATAAATTATGAAATTTATTTTCTACAACATCAAGTGAAAAAATTCGAAATTATTAAGAAAATAATTTCAAAATTATTTTCTTAATTTATATTTGGGATTTTTTTGCATATATATTCTGGACGAAAATTACTTTTAAATACATTTATTAAATGATCTTAAACATTTCGTTCTTGGAAATACTATTTTTACATTAAGTAATTGTGTTTATTTATATAATCAAATTTTGTGATTTAATTTCTACAATAGTAAGTGTATGTTCCCTTCTTTATTAAAAAGCGTTACAAAGTTTTATTTAAAGAAGATATAAAAAATTTTTTAAATGAGAAATTATCGACATTTATGAACAATATATTATTATTCTAAGAACACTTTTAAAACGATTTATTTCTTTTCTGTTGCTATTGATGACTTTTTTTTTTTTTACATTTTATTGATAGTGCTATCCATATATATTCTGAATAATTTTTAATTTCTTCTAATGTATAAAAAACACATCAATATTTTGCATTGCATAGGTGATTACTTGCTTAAAAAAATCATTAATGTGCAGACAGATATGTATAGTTAATACATTATTACAAATTTTTATTTAAATAAGATACAAACTATTTTTTTAAATGAGAACATTATCTACATATGTGAATAATATTATTATTAATATAAGAACACTTTTATTATGGTTTATTCCTTCTTTTGTTGCTATTGATCATTTGTATTTTTTTTTTTACATTTTATTCATAGTGCTATTGAAATGTAAATATATTCTGAATAAATTTTTTTATATCTCTAATCTATAAAATGCCCATGAATATTTTGTATTGAATACCCAGCGATGTTTTCTTTCGTATAATAATCATGATGTATAGATAAAAATTAATACATTACTAACAAACGAATCTAGCAAAAACGAAACTATACACACTAACAAATGTACGACATTATCCATGATATCAAAATGAAAAGACTCACGTTAAAAGTTTTCAAAATTGTTTTCTTAATTCATATTTAGTTTATATCTCTATATTCTGACAATACATTACTTTTAAATTTATAAATAACTTAAATTTATAAAGTGATTTTAAATATTCCTATTTATGGCAAACAGTTTATATATTATGTAACTGTGTTGAGTAATATGATAAAAGTTTGTGATATAATTTCTATAACAGTCAATAAATGTTATCTCCTTTATTCAAAACATCTAATATTTTTATTTAAAGAACATATAAACAGTTTTTTTTTTTTTTCAAAGAGATCATTATCGACATATATGAACATTCAATCTTTTGTTTCATAGTGTTATTCAAATGTAAGTATATTCTGATTAGATTTCTACATCTTCTAATTCATAAAATAACATAAATATTTTGTATTGCTTAGAGAATTGTTTGCGTAAAAAAATCATTAATGTATCGATGAAAATTTATAGTTACACCAATAGTAGCAAACGAATCTTGCAAAAATGAATTTACTCAAAAAAATCTAAAATAAATGAAACTACACAAACGAATCTAGCAAACCGGCAATAAATTATTCATTACAAACCATTAATTGTCATTCAACACACTATTTATGTTTTACTACTTTGTATCACACAATCCTAAATTGGTAGAAACAAAATAGCACACAACTAAAATCATTTTCATTTCTAAAGAGAGAAATAATAAAAAAGCACAGAAAAAAAGCTTTTAAAAATCAAGAGCAGAAGTCTTTTCAAAACACATCCATGAAGCAATTGCCTTTATGGCTGAACTGACAATGCTAAACAGAAGCTGATGTTCTTGTAAAAAAGAAAAAAGTATAAAAATAGATACCTGGAGGTACGCGTCTCGGGTCTTGCATTTATGAAAAAGAAATCTATATATTATTTGGTATCGCGTTATACAACGGAAAGATAGCATCAGATCCGGGGCATGTTTCATTGAGAATTAAATTACGTTCAGTGAAAGGCAAGTTACTTATGCCAGACATTAAACTTGAATATGTAGCCAAAGCTGGCTGTAAAAATTTTTTCAAGCGAATATGAAGACCATTACATTTATTATGGTTTTTCCTTTTTGTTGCCATTGATGACGACGTTCTTTTATTTGTCGACCCCTTCTTTCCCACATTTTGTTGTATTTTTCTTTTGCTACAACCGGAAGTGACCGGGAGGTACAATCAGCGCATGACTGTTCTAAAATATTTCTCTGGAAACAGAAAAGTGGGGATGCGTTCGTGAAAATTTCCATTAGACGTACACGCGAAATGGTGAAAATAAAATAAGATGAGGTGAATGAAACAAGAAGATTGAAATGGCTAATAAAAAAAAAAAAAAGAAGAAAGAGAAGGTAGAAATGTAAGGATTGGGGTAAGAATGGGATGGAAAGATAAATTATCCTAGGGGCGAACATAAATATTATAATGCTGGAGATGGAATTGAAAATTGAATTTGGATAGTGTAATGTGAAAGGAATTACTGATTCAAACTTCAATTTGGATTACGGTAAAAGACAGGCTAAAATAATTTCTACAACAGTACATGTATGCTATTTTTTTTTATTGAAAAGCATTGAATATTTCTTTTTAAGGAATATTTAAACTGTTTTTTTTTAATGAGAACATTGCCGACATATATAAGAACATTCAATATTTCTTTTTCCTTTCATTCAAACTGTTAACAAAATGCAAATATATTCTGAATATTTTTTTTCTTCTAATGTATAAAATGTTTATCAATATTTTGCATTGAAACACCCATGATTGTAGCGCTAAATAACCATTAATGTTTAGTTAAAAATGTATATTTACTACATTATTAACAAACAAAGCTAGGAAAAAGGAACTACACAAACGATTCTAGCAAAACGAAACTACACATACTAGGAAATGTATGACATTTTCCATAACATCAAATGAAAAAAACTCGCGTTAAAAGATTTCAAAATTGTTTTCTTACAGATATTTATTATATATATATATATATATATATATATATTCTGCTAATAAATTACATTAAAATCTGTAAAATAAAATAAATTTATAAAATGATCTTAAATATTTCTATAATAAACAGTTTATATATTGTGCAACTGTGTTCTGTAATATGATAAAAATTGTGCTATAATTTCTATAACAGTAAATATGTGTTATCGCATTTATTCAAAAGCTTTCGATAATTCTATTTAAAGAAGCTATAAGCTGTTTTTTTAAATGAGAAAATTATCGACATATATATATGAACATTCAATATTTTTTTTTTTCATTTCAATCATATTGTTATCCAAATGTAAATATATTCTGAATACATTTTCATTTCATCTATTATATAAAAGGCACCTCAATATTTTGTATTGCATAGATGAATTCTTGCGTGAAATAATTATTACTGTATAGATAAAATTTTATAGTTACAAGCAAAAACGAAACTACACAAAAGGAACGGAGAAAAGTACGAAACCACACAAACGAATCTAGCAAACATGCAATAAATTATTCATTACAAACCATTAATTGCCCTTCTACACGCTATTTATGTTTTACTACTGTGAATCACACCATCCTAAATTGGTTAAAATAAAATAGCACCAAACTAAAATTATTCCCAATTGTAAAGGGAGAAATAAAAAAAAAAAAGGATGGTATTAAATAGCACAGAAAAAAAGCTTTTAAAATCAGTAGCAGATATCTCTTTCAAAACATATCCATGAAGCAATTGCCTTTACAGCTGTACTGAAAATGCTAACCAGAAGCTGATGTTCTTGTAAAGGTAAAAAAAAAAAAAAAAAAAAAAAAAATATATACATGAATGTACTCTTCTCGGGTAACGCATTTATGAAAATGAAATCTATATTTTATTTGGTTATCGCGTTATACAACGGAGAGATAGCATCGATGCATTTTTCATTGTGAATTAAATTACGTTCAGTGAAAGGCAAGTTATTTATACCAGACATTAAACTTGAATATGTAGCCGAAACTGGCTGTAAAAATGTTTTCAAGCGAATATGAAGACCGTCACTTTTATTATGGTTTATTCCTTTTGGTTGCTATTGATGAAGACGTTCTTTTATTTTTCGACCCCTTCTTTCCCCGAATTTTTTTTCTTTTGCTACACCCCGAAGCGCCCGGGATTCAGCGCGTGACTGTTCTAAAATATTTCTCTGGAATCAGAAAAGTGGGGAAGTGTTCGTGAACATTTCCATTAGACGTACACGCGAAATGGTGAAAATAAAATAAGATAAGGTGAATGAAACCAGAAGAATGAAATGGCAAATAAAAAAAAGAAGTAAGAGCAGGTAGAAGGATTGGGGAAAGAATTGGATGAAAAGAGAAATTATCCTGGGGTCGAACGTAAGTATTATAATGCTCGTGATGGATTTGAAAATTGAATTAGGATAGTGTATTGTGAAAGGAATTATTGATTCACTCTTCAATTTGGATTACAGTAAAAAGGCAGGTTACAACTGTATTGATGCAGTTTTTTAACTTCAGCCTTCTTTATAAACCCAGTTTCAACAATAATTAGGCTTTAGCATACAAATATATTTTATTTAAATAAGAAATATATATGTCAATAAAATGGTCATATTATTTCCAACGATAAACTAATCTTAAATAATTCGTATTAAAATTCAGTCACTTGTTTGGTCGATTTTATTCATGTCTGAGTATGGAAATTCATTACTGCTGTATTGTAAAATTATTATTTAAAGAAGATATATAATTAAAAGTAAACATATTCTGAATAATTTTTATTTCTCCTAATGCATAAAAGCAAATCAATATTTTGTATTGTATAAATGATTTCTTAAGTAAAATAATCATTAATGAAAATATTAAATGTATAGTTAATACATTATTACTAATTTTTATTTAAAGATGATATAAATTATTTTTTAATGAGATTATCGACATATATGAAAGTTATTTTAATATTTATAAGAATAATTTTATCGTGGTTTATTCAATTTTTTAATTTTATTGCTGCTGATTATTTTTTTTTTCATTTGTTCATAGTACTATACAAATATAAATATATTCTGAATAAATTTTTATTTCTTCTAATGTATAAAAAAGCACATCAAAGTTTTGTATTGTAGCACCCATAGATGATAACTTGTGTGAAATAATCATTACTGTATAGATACAAATTTATAGTTACTACATTATTAAAAAATGAATCTTGCAAAAACGAAACTACACAAACGAATCTAGCAAAAACGATAACTCAAACAAAACTCGAAAGTAGCAAACAGGCAATAAGTTATCCATTACAAACCATTAATTTATCGAAACACTATTTACTACTATGTATCAAACCATTCTAAGTTGGTAGAAACAAAATACCACAAAATTAAAATTATTTTCGTTTATAAAGAGAAAAATAGTAAAAAAAATATAGTATAAAAAAAAAAATGCAGAAAAAAAGCTTTTTAAAATCAAAGCAGATGTCTCTTTCAAAAGCACATCCATGAGGCAATTGCCGTTCATAGCAGTACTTAAAATGCTAAACAGAAGCTGATGTTCTTGTAAAAGTAAAAAAAAAAAAAAAAAAAATATGCATAAAAATAGATACCTGTATGTACGCGTCTCGGGTAACGCATTTATGAAAAAGAAATTATATTTTATTTTGTTATCGCGTTATAAAGGGAGAGGTAGCATCATAGGCGGGGCATTTTCATTGAGAATTAAATTATGTTCAGTGAAAGGCAAGTTATTTATGTCAGGCATTAAACTTGAATATGTAGCCAAACCTGGCTGTAAAAATCTTTTCAAGCGAATATGAAGACCATTACTTTTATTATGGTTTATTCCTTTTTGTTGTTATTGATGATGACGTTCTTTTTATTTCTCGACCACTTCTTTCAACAATTTTTTTTCTTTTGCTACACTCGAAGTCCCGGGATTTAGAATCAGCGCGTGACTGTTCTAAAATATTTATCTGGAAACATAAAAGTGTGGGGTTCGTGAAAATTTCCATTAGACGTACACGCGAAGATGAGGTGAATGAAACAAAATGAATGAAATGGCTAATAAAAAAGAATAAACGAAGAAAGAGAAGGTAGAGATATAAGGACTGAGGAAATAATTGGATGGAAAGAGAAATTATCTTGGGGCGAACATAAATATTGTAATGCTCGAGATGGAATTGAAAATTGAATTTGTATAGTGTAATGTGACAGGTTACAGGAATGGGAATGTAACAGGAATGCAAGACAGGTTACAACTGCATTGATGCAGTTTGTTTAACTTCAATAATGCTATTTATGATTTGTACTTGTTTTTTTACTTTTTATTCATAGTGCTATCGAAATGTAAATATTTTCTGAATATAATTTTATTTATACTAATGTATAAAATGCACTTCAATATTTTGTATTAGGATGATGATTGATTGTGTAAAATAATAATTTATGCATATATAAAATTTGTAGTTGCCAATTATTAACAAACGAATCTAGCAAACACAAAACCACTCAAATTAATTTGGTAAAAACGAAACTACTCAAACGAATCTAACAGAAACGAAATTACTCAAATGAATCTAGAAAATTACGAAACTAAACAAGCGAATCTAGAAAACAGGCAATAAATTATTCCCTACAAACCATTAATTGTCATTCAACACGCTAATTATGGTCCACTACAGTGTATCACACCATCCTATATTAGTAGAAACAAAAAAGGCACTATACTATAATTATTCCCATTTATAAAAAAAGAAAAAAAAAAAAGATAGTTGAAAAAAAAAGCACGGAAAAAGCTTTTTTAAAATGAAGAGCAGATGTCTCTTTCAAAATACATCCATGGAGCAATTGCCTTTATAGCTGTACTGAAAATGCTAAACAGAAGCTGATGTTCTGTAAAAGATAAAAAATAGTCACCTGGATGGACGCGTCTCGTGTAACGCATTTATGAAAATGAAATCTGTATTTTATTTGGTTATTGCGTTATACAATGGAAAGATAGCTTTTAGAGGAGGGGCATTTTTTTCAGTGGGAGTTCAGTGAAAGGCAAGTTATTTATGCCAGACATTAAACTTGAATATGTAGCCAAAGCTGGCTGTAAAACTCTTTTTCAAGCGAATATGAAGACCATTACTTTTATTACGGTCTTTTCCTTTTTGTTGCTATTGATGATGACGTTCTTTTATTTCTCGAACCCCTTTCCCCCTTCCCAATTTTTTTTTCTTTTGCTACACCCCGAAGAGCGCGGGATGTAGAATCAGCGCGTGACTGTTCTAAAAATATTTCTCTGGAAAAATAAAAGTGGGGAAGTGTTCGTGAAAATTTCCATTAGACGTACACGCGAAATAATGAAAACAAAATAAGATGAGTTGAATGAAACAAGAAGCATGAAATGGCTTATAAAAAGATAAAAAAGAAGAAAAAGAAGATAGAAATTTATGGATTGCGGAAAGAACTGGCTGGAAAGAGAAATTATCCTGGGGCGAACATAAATATTATAATGCTGGAGATGGAATTGAAAAATTGAATTTGGTGAGTGTAAAAAGTGAAAGGAATTACTGATTCGCACTTCAATTTGACATTACGGTAAAAGACAAGTTAGAACTGTATTGATGCAGTTTTTTTTAACGTCAAATAAGTCATTCCTCTTTATTCTTCTTTTCACCAGATGTAAATATATTCCGAATAAATTTGTATTTCTTTTAAAGTGGAAAATCGCATCAATATTTTGTATTGAAACACTCGTTAAAGATTACTTGTGTGAAAAATGATTATTGTCTAGATACAGATTTATATTTACAACATTATTAACAAACGAATCCACCAAAACCAAACTACTCAAACAAATCTAGCAACAACGAAACTACTCAAAAAAATCTAGAAAAATACAAAAACACTCATACTAAGTCAGCAAAAGGAAACTACTCAAACGAATCTAGAAACAAATCAATCTAGAACACCGGCAATAAATTAATCATTACACACCATTAATTGTCATTCAATCCGCTATTTATGGTTTTCTACTAGATATCATCCTAAATTGGTAAAAACAAAAATAGCACAAAAACTAAAACTATTCCCATTTATTTAGAGAGAAATAATAATAAAAAGGATAGTGTAAAAAAAAAAAAAAACACAAAAAAAGCAGTTAAAATCAAGAGCAGATGTCTCTTTCAAAACACATCCATGATGCAATTGCCTTTATGGCTGTACTGAAAATGCTAAACAGAGGATGATGTTCTTGATAAAAAAAAAAAAAAAAAATGCATAAAAATAGATACCTGGATGTACGCGTCTCGGTAACGCATTTATGAAAAGTAATCTATATTTTATTTGGTTATCGCGTTATACAACGGAAAGATAGCATCAGAGCCGGGGCATTTTTCATTGAGAATTAAATTACGTTCGGTGAAAGGCAAGTTATTTATGCCAGACATTAAACTTGAATATGTAGCCAAAGATGGCTGTAAAAATATTTTCAAACGAATATGAAGACCATTACTTTTATTATGGTTTATTCCTTTTTGTTGCTATTGATGATGACGTTCTTTTATTTTTTTCGACCCCTTCTTTCCTCCCAATTATTTTTCCTTTTGCTACAACCCGAAGCGCCTTCGATGTACAATCACAGCGTGAATGTTTTAAAATATTTCTCTGCAATCATAAAAGTAGGGAAGTGTTCGTGAAAATATCCATTAGACGTACACGCGAAATGATGAAAACAAAATAAGATGAGGTGAAAAAACAAGAATGAAATTAATAATAAAAAATAAAAGAAGAAAGAGAAGGCAGGTATATAAGAATAGGGAAAGAATTGGATGGAAAAGAGAAATTATTCTGGGGGCGAACATAAATATTGCATTGTTCGATATGGAATTGAAATTGAATTTGGATAGTGCAATGTGAAAGGAATTACAGATTCACACTTCAATTTCGATTACGGTAAAAGAAAGGTTACAACTGTATTGATGCAGTTTTTTAACTTCAGCATTCTTTGTAAACACAGTTTCAAGAATAAATAGGATTTAGTATACAAATCTGTTATATTTAAATAAGAAATGTCACTAAAATAGTCATGTTATTCTCGATGATAAACTTATCTTAAGTGATTCCTATCAAAATTCCGTCATTTGTTCTGTCAATTTTATTCATGTCTGAATATTGGAAATTCCTTACTGTTTTATAGTAAAATTATTATTTAAAGAAGATATAAACTTAAATAGTAAATATATTCTGAATATTTGTTTATTTTTCCTAATGTATAAAAACCCACATCAATATTTTGTATTGCATAGATAATTGCTTGCGGAAAATAATCCTTAATGTGTCGATAAAAATGTGTAGTTACTACTTTATTAATAAACGAATCTAGTAAAAAAATCAAACTGCTCAAACTGATCTAGAAAAGTATAAAACTACACAAACGATTCTAGAAAAGTACAAAACTACTCAAACGAATATTGAAAATATGAAACTAAGCAAAGGAATCTAGCAGTAGGGCAATAAATTATTCAATACAAACATTAATTGTCATTCAACACGCTATTTATTTATAGTTTGCTACTATGTACCCCACCATGCTAAATTGGGTAAAATCAAAACAGCATAAAACTAAAATTATTTCCATTTACAAAGAGTGAAAGGAAAAAGTAACTGACGGTACGAAAAAGTACAGGAAAAAAGTTTTCAAAATCAAGAGCAGATGTCTTCTTCGAAAACACATTCAGGAAGCAATTGCTTTTATAGCTGTACTGAAAATGCTAAACAGAAGCTGATGTTCTTGAAAAAGTAAAAAATAATGCTCAAAAATAGATACCTGCATGTATGCGTCTGGTTAAAGCATTTTTGAAAAAAGAAATCTTTATTTTATTTGGTTATCATACATTTCTTAGTGAGTGTAGTTTCGTTTTTGCTAGATTGTTAATGTAATAACTATAAAATTTTATTTACACATTATTGTTTATTTCACACAGCAATGGGTGTTTCAATGCGAAATATTGATGTGATTTTATTTGAATTTAAAAACTGCACCAATACATTTGTAGCCTGCCTTTTACCGTAATCCATTTGAAGTGTGAATCAGTAATTCCTTTCACATTACACTATCAAAATTCAATTTTCAATTCCTCTCTGTACATTATAATATTTATGTTCGCCCCTAGGATAATTTCTCTTTTCATCCAATTCTTTCCCCAATCCGTCTACCTTCTCTTTCTTTTTTTTTTTTTATTAGCCATTTCATTCTTCTTGTTTCATTCACCTCATCTTATTTTGTTTTCACAATTTCGCGTGTACGTCTAATGGAAATTTTCACGACCACTTCCCCACTTTTATGTTTAAAGAGAAATATTTTAGAACAGACACGCGTTGATTGTGCATCCCGGGCGCTTCGGGGTGTAGCAAAAGAAAAAAAAATGTGGAAAAGGGGGGAAGGATCGGAAAATAAAAGAACGTCATCATCAATTGCAACAAAAAGGAATAAACCATAATAAAAGTAATGGTCTTCATATTCGCTTGAAAAGATTTTTACAGCCAGCTTTGGCTATGTATTCAAGTTTAATGTCTGGCATAAATAACTTGCCTTTCACTGAACGTAATTTAATTCTCAATGAAAAATGGCCCGGCTCTGATGCTAACTTTCCGTTGTATAACGCAATAACCAAATAAAATATAGATTTCCTTTTCATAAATGCGCTGCCCGAGACGCGTACCTTCAGGTATCTATTTTTATACTTTTTTTTTCTTTTTCAAGAACATCAGCTTCTGTTTAGCATTTTCAGTACATCTATAAAGGCAATAGCTTCATGGATGTGTTTTGAAAAAGTCATCTGCTCTTGATCTTAAAAGCTTTTTTTTCTGTGTTTTTTTTTATTATTTCTCTCTTTATAAATGGGGATGATATTAGTTTTGTGCAATTTTTTTTCTACCAATTTAGGATGGTGTGATACAAAGTTGCAAACCATAAATAGCGTGTTGAATGACAATTAATGGTTTTTAATGAATAATTTATTGCCGGTTTGCTAGATTCGTTTGTGTAGTTTCTTCCTGTTCTAAATTCGTTTGTGTAATTTCTTTTTTTTGCTAGATTCGTTTTGCTACTATTGTTGTAACTATAAATTTTCATCAAAACATGAATGATTATTTTACGCAAGCAATCCTCTATGAAATACAAAATGTTAATGTGCTTTTATATATTAGAAAAAATAGAAATTTAATCAGAATATACTTATATTTGAATAACACTACGAAAGAAAAGATTGAATCGATATACGTCGTAATGATATATGCTTATACGTCGTAATTGATATAGTACAAAATACGTCGATAATGCTCTCTTGAAAGAAAAATAGTCTGTATCTTCTTTAAATAGATATATTCAATGCTTTTGAATGAATGAGGTAAACATATATTTACTGTAATTGAAATTATATCACAAACTTTTATTGCTGAACACAGTTGCATAATATATAAACAGTTTATCCTAGAAATGAATATATAAAATCATTTTATAAATTTATGTTATTTATAAATTTAAAAGTAAATTTACTACCAGAATATATACGTAAAAGCTAAATTTAAATTAAGAAAATAATCTTGAAAGCATTTAACGCTAGTGTTTTCATTTTATGTTATGATTATGTCATACATTTCTAGTGTGTGTATTTTCGTTTTTCTAGTTTGGTTTCTGCAGTTTCGCTTTCGCTTGATTCGTTTGTTATTAATGTAGTTACAATAAAGTTTTATTTATATATTAATGATTATTTCACACAAGCCCTCCTCTACGGGTGTTTGGGTACAAATTATTGATGTGATTTATAAGAAAAAAAAATTATTTATAATATATTTACATTTGGTCAAAAAAGAAGAATAAAGTAGGCTGATTTATTTGAGTGTGAATCAGAAATTTTTTTACATTACATTATCCAAATTCAATTTTCATTTCCATCTCGAGCATTATAGCATTTATGTTCGCCCCCAGGATAATTTCTCTTTCGAACCAATTCTTTCCCCAATCCTTCTACCTTCTCTTTCTTCTTTTTTTTTTTATTAGCTATTTCATTCTTCTTGTTCCATTCACCTTATCTTATTTTGTTCTCACTATTTCGCGTGTGCATGTAATGGAAATTTTCACGAACACTTCCCCACTTGCATTTCTTAGTGTGTGTAGTTTCTTTTTTCTAGATTCGTTTGTGTAGTTTCGTTTTTACTTGGATCGTTTTTAAATAATGTGCTTATTATAAATTTTGATCTAAACAGTAATGATTACTTAACGATATAAATCTTCTATGGGTGTTTCAGTACAAAAATATTGATGTCCTTTTATACATTACAAGAAATAAAGATTTATTCAGAATATATTTGCATTTAAAGAAGATTAAAGGAGGCTGATTTACTTGAAGTTAAAAAAAAACTGAATCAACACAGTTGTAACCTGTATTTTACTGTAATCCAAATTGAAGTGCGAATCAATAATTCCTTTCACATTACAGTCTCAAAATTCAATTTTCAATTCCATCTCCATCTTTATAATATTTATGTTCGCCCCCAGGATAATTTCTCTTTTCATTCAATAATTCCCCTATCCTTGTTTGCAGAGAAATATTTTAGAACAGTCACGCGCTGATTGTACATACCGGGTTCTTCGGGGTGTAGCAAAGAAAAAAAAATTGGGCGAAAGGGGTCGAAAAATAAAAGAACGCCATCATCAATAGCAACAATAAGGAATAAACCATAATAAAAGTAATGGTCTTCATATTCGCTTGAAAAGATTTTTACAGCCAGCTTTGGCTACATATTCAAGTTTAATGTCTGGCATAAATAACTTGCCTTTCACAGAACGTAATTTAATTCTCAATGAAAAATGCCCTGACTCTGATGGTATCTTTTCGTTGTATAACGCGATAACCAAATAAAATATAGATTTCTTTTTCATAAATGAGTTACTGGAGACGCATACATCCATGTATGTATTTTTACTTTTTTTTCTTTTACAAGAACATCAGCTTCCGTTCAGCATTTTCAGTACAACTATAAAGCAAAGTGCTTCAAGGATATGTTTGAAAGAGACATCTGTTCTTGAATTTATAATCTTTTTTCTGTGCTTTTTTATACCATCCTTTTTTTTTTTTTTTTTTACTATTTCTTCCTTTATAAATGGGAATAATTTTAGTTTTGTGCTATTTTGTTTTTACCAATTTAGGATGGGGTGATACATAGCAGTGAACCATAAGTAGCGTGTTGAATGACAATTAATGGTTTGTAATGAATAATTTATTCCCTGTTTGGTAGATTCGTTTGTTAGTAATGTAGTAAGTATAAATTTTTATTTATATATTAATGATTATTTAAGCATGCAATCATCTATGCAATTCAAAATATTGAAGTGGTTTTATGCATTAGAAGAAATACAAATCTTATCAGAATATATTTATATTTATATAACAGTATGGAACAAATGATTCATTGTTCATATATACCGATATTGCTTTCTTTAAAAAGACAGTTTATATATTCTTTAAATAGATTTTTTTAATATTTTTGAATAAAGGAGATAACATACATTTACTGCTATAGAAATTATATCACAAACTTTTATCATATTACTGAACACAGTTGCACAATATATAAATTGTTTATCACAGTAAGGAATATTTAAGATCATTTTATAAATTTATATATTTAAAAGTAATTTGCTATCATAATATACAAATACTCATCATCAATTTAAGACCTCAGTTCTTCTTTCTTATTTTAATTTTGAAAACTTTTAGCGCGAAAGTTTTTATTTGATGTTATGGAAAATATCATGCATTTCTTAGTGTGTGTAGTTTCGTTTTTATAGATTCGTTTGTGTAGTTTCGTTTTTACTTGGATCGTTTTTTAATCATGTACTTATTATAAATTTTCATCTAAACAGTAATGATTACTTACGCCAAAAATCATCTATGTGTCATATCATATTGATGTCCTTTTTAAACATTAGAAGAAATAATGATTTATTCAGAATATATTTATATTTAAAGAAGATTAAAGAAGGCTGTTTTACTTGCAGTTAAAAAAACTGAATCAATGCAATTGTAACCTATATTTTACTGTAATTCAAATTGAAGTGCGAATCAGTAATTCCTTTCACATTTCACTATTCAAATTAAATTTTCAATTCCATCTTGAGATTATAATATTTTTTCTTGGCCCCAGGATAATTTCTCTTTCCATCCAATTCTTTTCCCAATCCTTCTAAATTGTCTTTCTTCTTTTTTTTTTTTTTTAGCCATTTCCTTCTTCTTGTTACGTTCAACTCATCTTATTTGGTTTTCACCATTTCGCGTGCACGTCTAATGGAGATTTTCACGAACACTTCCCCACTTTTATGTTTCCAGAGAAATATTTTAGAACAGTCACGCGCTGATTGTACTTAACGGGCACTTCGGGGTGTAGCAAAAGAGAAAAAAAAATTGGGGGAGGGGGACAAAAAATAGAAGAACGTCATCATCAATAAGCAACTAAAAGGAATAAACCATAATAAAAGTTACGGTCTTCATATTCACTAGAAAAGATTTTTACATCCAGCTTTGGCTACATATTCAAATTTAATGCCTGACATAAATAACTTGTCTTTCACTGAACGGAAATTAAATATCAATATAAAATGCCCCGCCTGTGATGCTATCTTTCCGTTGAATAACACGATAACCAAATAAAATTTAGATTTATTTTTCATAAATGCGTTACCGAGACGCGCACCTCCAGGTATCTATTTTTATGCATTTTTTTTTTTTTTTTTTTTTTACTTTTACAAGAACATCAGCTTCTCTTTAGCATTTTCGGTACAGCTATAAAGACAATTGCTTCATGGATGGGTTTTGAAAGATACATCTTCTCTAGATTCTCTTTTTCTATGCTTTTTTATATCATCCTTTTTTTTTTTTATTTCACTGTTTATAAATATGAATTATTTTAGTTTTGCGTTATTTTGTTTCAACCAATTTCGGATGGTGTGATAACAAGTAGTAAGCCATAAATATCGTGTTGAATGACAATTAATGGTTTGTATTGAATAATTTATTGCCTGTTTGCTAAATTCGTTGATGTATTTGTTTTTTTCTAGATTTGTTTGTGTAATTCGTTTTTACTAGATATCAGTTTTCTTGTTAATAATGTATTAACTATAAATTTTTATCTATCTATTAACGATTATTTACACAAGCAATCATCAATACAATACAAAGTATTGATGTGCTTTTTATACTTTAGAAGAAATAAATATTATTCTGAATATATTTATCTTTATATTTCTTTAAATAATTATTTTAGTACAGCAAAGAATTTCCAGTATTCAGACACGAAAAAACCACTGGACAAATGGTCAGAGTTGTAATATGAATTATTTAAGATTAATTTATCATTTGACCAATATGACCATTTTAATTACATATATTTCTCTTCCTTCAATAAAATAGATCTGTATGCTAAAGACTATTTATTGTTTAAATTGTTTACAAAGAAAGAGAATTTATTTGAAGTTAAAAAACTGCATCAAAACAGTGATAAAATGTCTTTTACCGTAATCCAAATAGAATTGTGAATCAGTAATTCCTTTCACATTACACTATGCAAATTAAATTTTCAATTCCATCTCGAACATTATAATATTTATGTTCGCCCAAACGATAATTTCTCTTTCCATCCGATACTTTCCCCAATCCTTATATTTGCACCTTCTCTTTTTTCTTTTTTTTTATTAGCCATCTCATTCTTGTTTCATTCACCTCATCTTATTTGTTTTTTAACATTTCGCGCGTACTTCTAATGGAAAAATTTGAAGAACACTTCCCCACTTTTATGTTTCCAGAGAAATATTTTAGAACAGCCACGCTCTGATTGTGCATCGGGCGCTTCGGGGTGTAAAAAGAAAAAAAAAAATGGGGAAAAGAAGGGGTCGAAAAATAAAGGACGTCATCATCAATAGCAACAAAAGGAATAAACCATATTAAAAGTAATGGTCTTCATATTCGTTTGAAAAGATTTTTTACAGCCATCTTTGGCTACATATTCAAGTTTAATGTCTGACATAAATAACTTGCCTTTCACTGAACGTAATTTAATTCTCAATGAAAATGTCCCGACTCTGATGCTATCTTTCCGTTGTATAACGCAATAACCAAATAATATATAGATTTTTTTCATAAATGCGTTACCCGAAACGCGTACCTCCAGATATCTATTTTTATGCATTTTTTTTACCTTTTAAAGATCATCAGCTTCTATTTAGCATTTTCAGTACAGTTATAAAGGCAATTGCTTCATGGATGTGTTTGAAAGAGACATCTGCTCTTGATTTTTGCAAGATTTTTCTGTCCTTTTGTTTTTTAGTTCTGTGCTAATTTGTTTTTAACAATTTAGATAGTAGTAAAAAGTATAAATAGCGTGTTGAATGACATTTATTGGTTTGTAATGAAAAATTTAGGGCTTGTTTGCTAGACTCTTTTGTGAAGTTTCGGATTTTCTAGATCCATTTGTGTAGTTTAGTTTTGCTAGGTTCGTTTGAGTAGTTTGGTTTTTGTTAGATTCTATTCAGTATGCTACATTCGTTTGTTATTAATGTAGAAAATATCCATTTTTATTTATATATTAATGATTATTTAACACAAGCAATCATCCATGGTTGCTCCAATAATATTTATGTGATTTTTATACATTTGAAGTAATAAAATTTTATTCAGAAATATTTACATTTAGTTAATAGTATGAATGAAATGAAAAAAAAAAAAAACAATATTAACTGTCGATAATGCCCTCATTTAAAAATACCAGTTTATATATTATTTAAATTGTAACATTCAATGCTTTTGAACAACGAATATAACATACATGTATTGTTATAGAAATTATTGTAAAATATTTTTTTACCGTTATCCAAATTGAAGTGGAAATTAGTAATTCCTTTTTCATTACACTATTCATTTCCATCTCGAGCATTATAATATTTATGTTCCCCAGGATAATTTCCTTTCCATCCAATTCTTTCCCCAATCCTTCTACCTTCTCTTTCTTCTTTTTTTTATTAGCCATTTCATTCTTCTTGTTTCCTTCACCTCATCTTATTTTGTTTTCTCCATTTCGCGTGTACGTCTAATGGAAATTTTCACGAACACTTCCCCACTTTTATATTACCAGAGAAATATTTTAGAACAGCTACGCGCTGATTGAACATCCCGGACGCTTCGGGGTGTAGCAAAAGAAAAAAAATTGGGGGGGAAGAAGGGGTCGAAACATAAAAGAACGTCATCATCAATATAAACAAAAAGGAATAAACCATAATCAAAGTAATGTTCTTCATATTCGCTTAAAAAGATTTTTACAGCCAGCTTTGACTACATATTCAAGTTTAATGTCTGGAATAAATAACTTGCCTTTCACTGAACGTAATTTAATTCTCAATGAAAAATGCTCCGCCTCTGATGCTATCTTTCCGTTGTATAACACGATAACCAGATAAAATATAGATTTCTTTTTCTTAAATGCGTTACCCGAGACGCGTACCTCCAAGTATCTATTTTTATACTTTTTTTTTCATTTTACAAAAACATGAGCTTCTGTTTAGCATTTTCAGTACGGCTATAAAGGCAATTGCTTCATGGATGTGTTTTGAAAGAAACATCTGCTCTTGATTTTAAAAGCTTTTTCTGTGCTTTTTTATACCAACCTTTTTTTTTTTTTTTATTATTTCTCCTTTATAAATGGGAATAATTTTTAGTTTTGTGCTATTTTGTTTTTACCAATTTAGGATTGTGTGATACATAGTAGTGAACCATAAGTAGCGTGTTGAATGACAATTAATGGTTTGTAAATAATAATTTATTGCCTGTTTGCTATATTCATTTGTTAGTATTGCAGTAAGTATAAATTTTTATTTATATATTAATGATTATTTTACGCATGCAATCATCTATGCAATTCAAAATATTGAAGTGCTTTTATGAATTAGAAGAAATACAAATCTAATCAGATTATATTTATATTTGAATAACAGCATGGAACAAATGATTGAATGTTCATATATGAAGATATTGCTTTCTTTTAAGAAAGCAGTTTATATATTCTTTAAATAGAAATTTTTTAATATTTTTGAATAAAGGAGATAACATACATTTACTGTTATAGAAATTATATCTGAAACTTTTGTCATATTACTGATCACAGTTGCACAATTTATAAATTGTTTATCACAGTAAGGAATATTTAAGATCATTTTATAGATTTATATATTTAAAAGTAATTTACTGCCATAATGTATATATATAAAACTAAATATAAATTAAGAAATTGATTTCGAAAGCTTTTATCGCGAAAATTTTTATTTGATATTATGGAAAAGGTCATGCATTTCTTAGTTTGTGTAGTTTTCGTTTTTCTAGATTCGTTTGTGTAGTTTCGTTTTTACTTGGATCGTTTTTTAATAATGTACTTATTATACATTTTGATCTAAACAGTAATGATTACTTAACGCTATAAATCATCTATGGTGTTTCAATACAAAATATTGATGTCCTTTTTATACATTAGAAGAAATAACGATTTATTCAGAATATATTTACATTTAAAGAAGATTAGATTTACTTGAAGTTAAAAAAACTGAATCAATACAGTTGTAAAATGTTTTTTACCATAATCCAAATTGAAGGGTGAATCAGTAATTGCTTTCACATTACACTATCCAAATTCAATTTTCAATTCCATCCTGAGCATTATAATATTTTTCTGAATTCTCTTTCCATCCAATTCTTTCCTTAAATTTCTACCTTCTCTTTAATCTTTTTTTTTTTTTTTATTAGCAGTTTTTTTCTTCTTGTTTCATTCATCTCATCTTATTTTGTTTTCACCATTTCGCTTGTACGTCTAATGGAAATTTTCACGAAGACTTCCCCACTTTTATGTTTCCAGAGAAATATTTTAGAACAGACAAGCGCTGATTGCGCATTCCGGGCGCTTCGGGGTGTAGGAAAAAGAAAAAAATGCGGAAAGGGGGGGGGTCGGAAAATTAAAGAACGTCATCATCAATTGCAACAAAAAGGAATAAACCATAATAAAAAAGGTAATGGTCTTCATATTCGCTTGAAAAGATTTTTTCAGCCAGCTTTGGCTACATATTCAAGTTTAATGCCTGGCATAAATAACTTGCGTTTCACTAAACGTAATTTAATTCTCAATGAAAAATGCCCTCAACGAAAAATGCTCTGATGCTATCTTTCCGTTTTTATAACGCGATAACCAAAAAAATATGGATTTCTTTTTCATAAATGCGTTACCCGAGACGCGTACCTCCAGGTATCTATTTTTATACTTTTCTTTTCTTTCACAGGAACATAAGCTTCTGTTTAGCATTTTCAGTGCAGCTATAAAGACAATTGCTTCATGGATGTGTGTTGAAAGAGACATCTGCTCTTGATTTTAAAAGCTTTTTTTCAGTGTTTTTTATATCATCCTTTTTTTTTTTATTTCACTCTTTATAAATGGGAATAATTTTAGTTTTGTGCTATTTTATTTCAATCAATTTAGGATGATGGGATATATAGTAGTGATTTATAAATAGCGACAATTTGGTTTGAATGAAATTAATGGTTTATAATGAAAATTATTGGTTTATAACTGAAAATGTATTTGCCTTTTGCTAGATTCGTTTGTGTTTTTTTGCTAGATTCAATTTCTTGTTTAATGTATTATCTATAAATTTTTATCTATCTATTAACGATTATTTTACACAAGCAATCATCAATGCATTACAAAGTATTTTCTTTTATACTTTAGAAGAAATAAATATTATTAGAACATATTTTAAATTTATATTTCTTTATATAATTATTTTAGTACAACAAAGAATTTCCAATATTCAGACACGAATAAAACCAACTGAACAAATGGCAGAATTGTAATATGAATTATTTAAGATTAATTTATCATTGGAAATAATATGATCATTTTAATTACATATATATCTCTTCCTTAAATAAAATAGATTTGTATTCTAAAGCCTATTTATTGTTCAAACTGTTTACAATGAAGAAGG
The DNA here is from genome assembly GCA_021605095.1 of Caerostris extrusa. NCBI lineage: Eukaryota > Metazoa > Arthropoda > Arachnida > Araneae > Araneidae > Caerostris > Caerostris extrusa. The sequence goes on from BPLR01001855.1 coordinate 51,296, forward strand.
TTTATTTGAAGTTAAAAACTACATCAATACAGTTGTAACCTGTCTTTTACCGTAATCCAAATTGAAGTGAGAATCAGTAATTCTATTCACATTACACTATCCAAATTCAATTTTCAATTCCATCTCGAACATTATAATATTTATGTTCGCCCCCAGGATAATTTCTCTTTCCATCCAATTCTTTTCCCAATCCTTCTACTTTCTCTTATTTCTTTTTTTTTATTAGCCATTTTCATTCTTCTTGTTCCATTCACCTCATCTTATTTTGTTTTCACCATTTCGCGTGTGCGTCTAATGGAAATTTTCACGAACACTTCCCCACTTTTATGTTTCCACAGAAATATTTTAGAACAGTCACGCGTTGATTGTGCATCCCGGGAATTTAGCAAAAGAGAAAAAAATCCGGGGCAGCAAAAGAGAAAAAAAATGGGGAAAAGAAGAGTTCGAAAAATAAAAGAACGTCATCATCAATAACAACAAAAAAAAAAAAAAAGGAATAAACCATAATAAAAGTAATGGTCTTCATATTCGCTTGAAAAGATTTTTACAGCCACCTTTGGCTACACATTCAAGTTTAACGTCTGGCATAAATAACTTGCCTTTCACTGAACGTAATTTAATTCTCAATGAAAATGTCCCGACTCTGATGCTATCTTTCCGTTTGTAACGCGTTAACAAAATAAAATATAGATTTCTTTTTCATAAATGTGTTACCCGAGACGCGTACATCCAGGTATTTATTTTTATGCTTATTTTTTCTTTTAAAGGACATCAGCTTCTGTTTAGAATTTTCAGTACAGCTATAAAGGCAATTGCTTCATGGATGTGTTTTGAAAGGGACATCTGCTCTTGATTTTAAAAGCTTTTTTCTGTGCTTTTTTATACCACCTTTTTTTTTTTTTAATATATCTCTCTTTATAAATGGGAATAATTTTAGTTTCGTGCTATTTAGTTTATGCCAATTTAGGATGGTGTGATACATAGTAGTAAACCAAAATAGCGTGTTTAATGTCACTTAATAGTTTGTAATGAATAATTTATTGCCTGTTTTGATAAATTTTTAGTGTAGTTTCGTACTTTTCTAGATTCGTTTGTATAGTTTCGTTTTTTCTTCATTCGTTCGAGTAGTTTCATATTTGCTAGATTCGTTTGAGTTGTTTCGATTTTACTAGATTCGTTTGTTATTAATGTTTTTTAATGCAGCTGGAAAACACTTAAACAATTGTTTTCGATGCCTTAAGGCAAATTCAGTAGAGACGTTGCTCAATTAACCCTACTCAGGAGGTGTTTGTAGCTTGAATGTAAGCTACGGACGCGGAGAAAAAATACCTCCACAACGCTCTACGATTGAAAAACTTAACTTAAATAATTCATATTAAAATTAACAATTGTTCGGTAGATTTTATTCATGTCTGCATATTGGAATTTCTGGCTGTTTAATAAACATATTTATTTTTAAGGTTAAAAATTTAAAGTAGTCAGTAAATCCTCAATAGATTGGAATATTTATTTTTACAATAATTTTCAAATTTGTTTCCTGTATAAATTTTGTCAGAATTGGAGAAATAACGTAATAAGTCTTATAAAGTTACAAAAACCCAACAAATCTTGTTTTAAATATTTGTGGTAAAATAAACTTTTACGCTACATTGTTTGTTTTATTTAAATAAATATTTTGTTTTAAATAAATATCAAAACAACTATTTTTAAATTAAATATGTCTTCTATTGTTGTACTTAATCTCAATTTATTAATTAAAAATATTTAAAAGAATGAATTGTTGTTTTCAACTAACTTTTGTAACTTTTGGCAGGATTAATGATTTTGGCAGGATTAATGATTTGGCAGGATTAATGATTTTGAATTTTAATGATTTTGGCAGGAATTTATTTTCACATTAAGCGTCAAGTATGTTGCAGATTTAGCAGTTACCCAGTGTTTGAGAATCTATAAACTTCAGATATAGTAAATTTTTTCCAACAATTTTGAAACATCTCCAGACATGGTATATCGTTGATTCACACCATTCTCTAAATCTCTTGGGGCATAACAAAGAGAATATCTTACCAACGTATTTATGGTGATCATACTTAACATAGACACAAAAGCTTTTCACTTCAGCATTATTTTCAAGTGTCAATCTAACATGTGCAATCAATAGAATACGTGCAATAACGCTATTTATCAGTAACCATCAATTGCTAAATGTTTCGAGTCACCCAAAATTAGTGTCTAAGACAGAATTTTAATAAAAACTTAGTATATACTTTTTACCTTTTTTTTATGAAAAATACTGTAATTTCTTTGAATTAATAATAATTTAATGTATTAAAAAAATATTATATAGTATCTAGAACAAATATATGTATATACATATAGAGTCTAGAACACACGCACACACACACACACACACACACACACACACACACACACACACACACACACATATATATATATATATATATATATATATACTATTAAATTCAATATATTAAGTACAATTAAGATGGAAAGATTTGCAAGCTTACTCATAGATCTCTACATTAAGGAAATTTTTATAGATTTGAAAATTATTTCTAGATGGTAAAAAAAAAACCTCTCCGAAAATAAATATTTATTTGTATTCAAATCAGATTGTTTACAGAGAAAGGCAGTTTTCCTGAAAGTTTCATGTTGCAATAGAAATCTTTATTCTTAACTATCTTAAAGCTTTTGAGATAAAAAAAGCAAGTATAATTCCTGATGAATATTTGCAACCTAAACACTCTTTTTGATTAAACTGAAATGAATTTCTTTAAGTAGTGAATTTCTATTAGACAATTACTTAGAGACTGTGCAGCATTGCAGGCAAATTTAAATAAATTTTAATCAAATAAAATTTAAAAAGATTGTTTTCAAACTTATATTTATTTTCTATTCACGTTATTATTCACTTAATCACTTAAATAATATATTTAATTATATTTAATGCCAATATATTAGAGAAAGATAAAAATAGAAGTTTCATAAGATGAATACATCATTTGCAAATAAACAGAACATTAATCGTAACTCATTTAACTCAACGAAGCAAATTGTATTCTTATTAATAGAATTTAAAAAATATATAGAGCTGAGTTTTCAAATTGTTATATTATGTAAACAACATCTTAATCTTATGGAAACTGCGGGTAATCGTCCATGTTTCAAAGTATTGTAAGAAGACAAATTAATCTTTCTGAAAATGCACATATGAAAATGCATGTATGATAACATTTCTTCTAGATAAATAATAATAGTAAAAGTAATTAAATCCTTGATAATTCTTTGAGAATAATAAAAATAAATAATTAACTCCAGTGTAAAGTTTAATAAGAATATTATTATTAATTTATTTAGCTGGATTATTTATTAATAATTTGCCAGAAATTAATAATATGCTTGTGCAAGGGGATTTTTATTTGGCAACACTATAAATAGTTTTCTAATCAATCTATTTATAGACAAATCCCAAAGTTTTACTTTTTTAAAAAACACTCATATTTTGTAATAAGTATCTTCAAGTATCAATTTAAAAATATTTGAAGGTAGCTTAAATTTAGATAATCTTTCACCCAAAGTAATTTATTAAAATTCAGGAACGCAATTTCCAATATTTAATAGAAATAAAACAAATGCATCTAATATCTTACATTGAATACTATGCATTTTGAATTTTCTTGTAAAATAAATTTATCACTCCTGTATTTTGCAGTACATGTTGAATATGATAATAAATATAATTTCTATACATCACTCTCACTAGAATAAAATAAAAATTTGCTTTACATAAATTTCATTTTATCTAGATAATTTAGAAAAATATAAAAATGTTTTTGATAATACACAAAAATGTATTCATTGCAAAAATTTTTGCATGAGAATATGTGACACCAAAGAATATTTTATATTAATGAAGCAATATTAATGCCCTAAACAGAAATGCAAAACTATTTAACATTTTTGATTTAAAATAAATCAGATAAAAATCAAAATTTTAAAATAAGGATTAGGGCTGTGTTTCCATAAAATTCAAAAGTGATGAAAAATGTGAATCTATAATGGATTTTACTGAAAACGAAATATGGTAGGCATACAAAATTATACTAAGATATTGTAATTATTTTTTTTATTTTCTAAGGAAAAAAATTATGAATATTTTAAGCAGTTTAAGTTCATGAATAAACTTAAAAGTTATAAGATTTCATTTTTTCAAAGAAAATTTTCAAATGTGGGCAAAGAACACAATGAAATATAATATAATGTAATGTGATACTTCAAATTTAAAATGTTACAGAAATGTTGGTAAAATAATAATAAAAAGAGTGGTATGAAAAAATGACCACATTTTTTTTGTATATTAATATTTTGGAATTTTTTTTTTTATAAATGTAGCTTTCTGTTCATAATTAACTCAAAGTGCACTGTAAAGAATTAATGCCACCAAATCGTTCTTATAAATATCATAAAAAGCATTAGTGTTTTTGAAAAGTGACTTCTAACACCCATTTAACAATTTGTTCGTCACTCAAATTATTCTTAATTAAATGGTTTTCTTAATTATTTTTATTAATCATTGTACAAATAAAAATTCCATATACAATGTATATGATTAATAATAGAAGCATTTATTTTTGTTATTATCATGGAAACATCTTCATATGTATTTTCTAATATGTAACTTCACAAAGTTGAACTTTTTAGCACATAAGTCCAAGGCAAAAGATTGATGTTTTAACAGGAAACGAAAAAACAATACATTTTCTTTTGTATTGCCAGCTTATACTTTTAGAAATGTCTCCGGATTTAAACAATCAATTACATTTGTTGTTTTTTCTCCTTTGATATATTATTTTCTTTGTATATATTTGTTACCATTTCATTAGATACTTAAGTTTATATTTTCAAGATATAAAAAATTGCTCATGAGTTTGACAATAATGTTCCTTATATTTATTATCTTTATTACAAAAATTATTTAATTTAAATACTGAATTGGAATAATACAATATTACCACTATTTAAAAAACCCATTGAAATATTAAAAGATTATAATAAATAAGAAAACGTATTCGATAAATTTAACAAAAACTCATTCTAAGATGGATAATTTCAACAAAAACTCAAATTTCTCATTTAATATAAACTAATTCTAAAATGGCTAATTTAGTTAACAATAAAAAGTTAAAAAAAAAAATGTATTCATCTATCAGACATTTAAAAAAATTTACTTTAGTACATTTAAAACAATATTTCATAAAAAAAAAAAAAACATTTTCTTGCCAAAAGAATTTAAAATACGCTTTTGAGATCAAGAGTTGTCTGAAACATTATAAATTAACACAGTATTCCTAATAAATAAACATAAAAAGTTGAAAGCATAAAATGTATTTTTTATATTGCAATCTGAATTAAAATTTATAATATTAAGATTCCATTTCTTAATTATCAATTTTACTTATCTTTATGTAATATATTTGAGAAAAAAATCTATATTAGACGTTATTAACCATATCGAATAAATGAATCCATTTACGTTCATTAATGAACTATGACTTATCACTTTTAAAAAGGTTCTTTTTAATAGTTTGATAAAGGCTACTTTCGAAATATTTTTTTTGCGAAAATTCGTTAATGTATTTCTAATAAATGGTGAAATATTCTGGATAAGTTGAATAAATTTTTTTCTATTTTTAATTTTAAAATTTTTCTTAAGTATTTTTGGAATATATGGATCATTTTTTGACGATAACAAATTACTTATATGAAAAAAAAATTATTATAAATATAGAGCACTAAACTACCAAATGTATTAAATACTTAAAATATATTAGAAAATATTTATTACAAATAATTTATAATTTTTAAATGAATTAAATGTGTAGATAAGAAACAGTTTTTATCTTATAATCTTAAAATATTATTTACAAATATGTGGCATTAAATGCCATTTCTTGCTTCATAAATTTTAGATATGTTTAGAACTGTCACGAATTATTACATTTAATAAAGATTATTAATGAGGTTAAAATTAAATAAAGATTATTAATGATGTTAAAGTTAAATAAAACTAAGGTTAAATTAAAATAACTGAGGTTAAACTTAAGAAACAATTTTTATCTCAAAATCTTAAAATATTATTTGCAAATATATTAAAGTGTCATTTCTAGCTGCATAAAGCTTACATATGTTCAGAACTATCCGGAATTATTACATTTAATAAAGATTGTTAATGAGGCTAAATTTAAAGAACTGAGGTTAAACTTAAGAAACACTTTTATATCATAGTCTTAAAATAATATTTGCAAATATTTTATAGTGCCATTTCTTGTTGCATAAAGCTTAGATATGTTCAGAATTGTCTGGAATTATTACATTTAATAAAGGTTATTAATGAGGTTAAATTTAAATAAAATATGGTTTTTGGAAGTTATTGATACCGTATTAATTATAAAAATTCTTAAATTGTTTACTAATATATTTTATTAAACATATGAATGAATGTGTAATATTTTTTTTTTGCATAAATACTTGATCTTCATGCAAGTACAGCCTTTAATATTTTCACTGGCACAAATAGCATAGTTTCAGTTACATCATATATATATATGTGTGTGTGAGTGTATGTATAGGGTTAAATTGATTAGAAATATTTCAGTAAAATTTTCATTATATCCATAGAAAATACTTATTGCAATATGTCCATATTAAATTCATCGTGTCCCTATTCGATAATATATAAGAATATATAATCTTTTAAGACTTAATATGGATTTGGTAAAATTTTAACCTTGAGTGAATTAACGATAAGCATCATGAGCCATTATCGGTATCAATATCATTAAAATAAAACGCTTTGGTTTAATAAAAAAAATTATTGAAGGAATTGCAGGAATTATAATTGGTCCTAACGGAATAAGTATTTTCTTTATAGCAGAAAAATAGTTTTCCCCAATTTTTTGTAGAGCATGATATAGGCAATGATAAATACAGGAAAAATAATTGGACTTCCAAATGTTAAAGGTTTTATGGCATACTGGGACATACATACATTCATATATTAACAAATATATAAATGATGTTAAATGACATTTCCCTTTTACATACGTATTTTTTTTAATTTTAAAATTAATTCTTATTAATTATTCTTATTATTAATTCTTATTAATTATCTTCTTATTATTTTTAAATGTTTCTCGCCAATGAATACAACCTTATTCCAGTCTTTTGGAGTCAGGATTGGTATTTCCTGGTTTAAGCAAACGTTTTGGTTTCATTGACGGTGTAAATAATTGTTTTTTGATTGGTGGTCTTGCCCATTTTCCTGCTTCAATGATATTTCGTCGTACTGTCTATGAATCCACATTCACACCAACAGCCAATAATTATCTCTGCAGTTTTTGTACTGCGTCTTGCGAGGATGTAGTTTACTATTTCGTGCAAGAAATGTGACTGTTCGAGATGTTGTCTTACATCTAGCCCACATTTATTCTTCCATTTTGAAGAAACTGTTCCAAACTTATTTTGCTCTTTTATAATCCTGGAAACACTGGATTTTCCAACACCAACTGCTGCAACATTATACCTAACCGTTATTGTGGTATGCTAACTTAGGGTAACGATTCTAGTCCTTTCCTGGGAGTGATATCCATTTTCCAAATACGTGAGAACATGCCAACTCGTACAATCGACCACTTCTTACAGTAGCTGGCACGCAACTGACGCGAACATTCTCTACGTGGGATGATCATATGGTCAAACCAGTTTTAATTAGTCAAGAACAACCTCCATCCTTAATAGAATGTAGTTCAAACTGGTTTCATGCAAGAAATCTCTATGAAAGGACGGATCTTAAGAAAAAGAAGCTTGTCTCAATTTATTTGCACAGTACTGTATACTATGTTGAACTAGGAGTGTGCCAATTATTGATCAAATGTACTATATTCTAATATTATTGGAAGTGATAGATCAAGTCAACAATGCAATCTAGTGGATAAAGAAGAATTATTGATCATTGCGTGCAAATCTGTGGTCTAGAAATTTCCTGTTGAAATACGAAATCTTTGAAAGTACGATGAGACAACAAGTCTTAAAACCCCAGAGATTTTGGCGCTGGCTGTTTGGAGTACCGGCAAAGCATATTAGGAGAGTGGAAGAGTGAAATAAAATTCATCTCAAACCATGTAAGGCAGTGCATTATACAAGAGTTAAGCAACCTCTCGCCACAGTGTCGCTAGTCTTTGATATGACCATCATGGTATTGTAGGCATAATCCCAAATCTGAAAATGAATTGTGACTCCATCTGTTTATCCATGTAAGGCATTAGAAATAATTTAATAACTTGAGAATAGATAATTTAAAGGAAGTTATTTTCAATCAAAGTCTATTGCATAATATAAAAATTTGGCAATCATTTCTTGAAAGTGTTGAGTATTATTGTATTTCCTGAATGTACATTCATTTTTTTGGGCTAAAATGCTGTGATTCCAAGCTTCCCAGATATCATTTTGTTATTCATGGAATAATGTACGTCTATATCAGGTTAACGGGAGAAAGTATATGGACCATATTGCCAAAAGGATCCAACAAACATAAAAAAAGTCATTTTCATAATAAAAATCACATGCCAATACAGATCACCATTTGTATTACAGTTTACATTTTGTTCTTCATCATTCTTAATAACGCATACCAATCGTAACCTACACAATACAAATATTTATGATGTCCTAAGAATTAAACAAATTCGGATAATACAAATGTCAAATATGCTCATAGGTAAAATATCTATAATCAAGTTTAAAATAATAGTCATTGAAATATCAAGAATAAAACAATTTAATTAATTAATGATTATATCAGCAAGAAATATTAAATCCACATAATTAATTATTATTAAAATAAATTTAGTTTTAATTTGAAATCCTGAGAAAATAATTTCTCTTGACTTATTTAATATTTATCAAATCAGTACGCGTCTTAATTCCGAGATTTCTCTAAAATACCTTGCGGATGCAATTTAAATAAATAAAATTATAACATTCGAAAGTTTAGGATTGACTCTCCTCTTTGATAAAGTATCTATCTAGTATCTCAGCAATGTAGTTAAAACCTAACAATCATTATACCATTAAGCTTCAAATTATTGAAATTCAGCTGAAATTAAGCTTATATATATATATTATGCATAATTCTGATGTATTGTTTATTTGATAGGTTTTATGGAGAAGTTAAAATGAAAATTTATCCAATTTCCTGTCCATCTAGTTTATAGTAACTAGATATATATCTAATTAGAAAAAAAATTCTAACGAATTATATTAACTATTTATAATAATTTTTTTTTCTAAAAAAAGAAAGAGATGAAATAATTTATTATAAAAACTTTTAAATTACTAAATTAATAAATTACCAAACATTAAATCTTTCGAAAAATTGTTTATATTCAATTATTAGATGTGTAGTGCAGCGGCAAAACCTCCGAATATCAAAATCATACCTGCAATATAGTTCTTTGAAATATCTTTAAGCTCGTTGGAGAGGAAATGCAACTACAGTAAATAAAAATTCTATGATTATATAACATATGACAAAAAGAGGAATGTATCCTAACATATGATCAATTTTTATACTGGATAAAGTATATGTAATTTAATTAAACTAACATCTTTAAAGGGATGTGTTTGACTATTCGTTAGTCTACAACCCCAAACAGCAGACAGTTCGAATTCCAGTACACATTGTAAATATCCTTCTACCTACAAGAAAAAAAAAACCAAATCAATAAGATGACGAAGCAATCAGTCAATATCAATGCAATTAAAAATAAAATAAAGCCATGTGTTTATGTGATTTTCAAAGAAGAAATGCAACTATAGTAAACAAAAATTCAAGGATCATGTGATATTATGGGTTTATGTGATATTTGAAGAGGAAATGCAACTACAGTAAATAAATATTCAAGGATCATATAACATATGACAAGGAGGAATGTTTCCTAAATCACTTTTAATTGTAATGTATCTTAAGAAGAATAAAAATAATGTAATTTAAGAGGAATGTATCCTAAATCACATATAATCATTTTCAATCTTGAATAAAGCATATGCAATTTAATTAGACTTATAACTTTCAAAGGATATGGTTGAATATTCTTCAATAGGCATTACTTTGTCAACATGTTCAAATCCCAGCACACATTGTAAATATTATTTTACCTACAATAAAAAACAAATCAACGAGATGGCAAAGCAATGAATCAACTACAATAAATGCAATTAAAATAAAATGAAGCCATGGGTTTATGCGATACTTCACATATAATTAAAGATGAGATTTACAACAGCGAACAATAGAAATTTTAAAATATTAACTCTCACGTCTGTGAGAAATAAAAAAAAAACGAAATTATTAATTATTATTTGAGTAAAATTAACTATATTCTAAATTAAGTATATTCTATCTATATTCTATAACTATTTTCTATCCTGAAGACATTGTATCCCATCTTTCGTTTAGTCTGTAGAACTAGCAGCATATTCTAATTCCTACTATGTCACATCTGCAATCTAGTTCTTCTCCGAAATAACTTAGAAGCGCGTAGGAGGCACACTATCAGGAAATACAACTGTAACAAGCTAACGAGCTGGGGGAAAACACACCTATTCCATTCAAATTATAGCTAAGTTTTGATGGGCGACCTACATCCCAAGTCTTGGAAACTCTTTAAGTTACGCGACTTCCGTAATGGCGACCGAAGAAAAGTCTTTCTATCTGACTGGCTTTCACTAATGATAATTAACGGCTATTACTGTAATGGCACATGGAAGGAGTTCTCATCGGGCCTGAAGCAATGAGAACTCAGCAAAAGTAGTTAGCCATTCGATAGATAATATCAAGAAGGGATCGCCGCGTTTCCAAGAGATGACTGTTAGTTATATGAATCGATATGGATGATCTCCTGGTTCAAACAATTCGACCACCGTCTAAGATAAAGCCTTTAATGAAGGACCAAGCCTTAAAGCAATGGCTTGGGCTAAAGGGAAATAGAGTCATATTGGAAAAGGTGCAGATTAAAATTGTATGTACCTTTTGAAAAGAAAGGCCAAAATCTATCTAGATTTTCCTGTTTAAATGTGTACGCAACATGATTAAAACTGCTTACCTTAGTTCTTTTATTTATTTCATTATTACCCATCGTTTAAAATTGAATCACGTCCGTAATTTATTAACAAAAGGGAATGAAATTAATTCAGTTTGGTTGGAAGGAAATTAAATACTGATTGGGAGAATGTTTGGATCAACAAAATTTATTTGTTGTTATGTTTATCTTAAGCAAATGTGTTACGCAATAATGATGTTGCGAATTCACTTTCAAATGTGGATTTTCACTTTTCAAACCACATTTGTATCTGAGCAATTTTATTGACTTAAAACAGTGGAATTTTATGAATTGCTAGGGAATGTATTAGATAATTATTTCTTTTAAGTTTTAATCAAATAGAAGTTGTTGATAAATTAATAAGCAATAATTAAATAGAGTGCCATGATTTATCTAAAGGTAAGAAAATGGACATTATTCATTAATAGTTTAACATTATTAGTTTTAGTGCAACATTTACATAAAATGTTTTATTATTAATCAGTAGAAATGATGGAACTAGTCTGGTGAATAGCTAGATCTATGAAAACAAGACTAAAATGCTGAAAAGGTAAAACGAATCTAATGCTCCCGTATCTTTGCTAAGTAAGATAAGTTAAGATAAAATCACAGGCCAGAAAGTATTTTCATTTTGGTTAAAAAGAGAGAAAGACAGTTCTGACCCCATATAATATTTGTTCAATAATTGCTGTAGCTGAAAGTTGATACAGAGTAGTAATCTCTCACAGTTTCAATAGGTAACTCTTATGGTATACTAATATATGTTATGGATTAAATGTTATAGTACAGATTGTTATTTACTGAAAATTCAAGTACAGATTGTTATTTTATTAGCAAGTGTAAAGCACCTCGTATTGATATAGAGTTTGAAAAGTAGAAGCGACATATCCAGGGTGATTTTTCCGTACAATATACAATAAGTAAAATATTTATCCTTAAAAACCTTCCGATAGGAAATGAATGGAATATAACGCGATAGTAACGAAATGATAGTAAATCATTAAGAAACCATTTCAAAACAATTATTTCAATCTTGCAGAATTAAGGTCGTCATGTTGTAGAGTTAAATATAGATTATGTTATAAAGATATGTATGTATATGCTGTAGAGAATGTGATGCTAATCCATTCAGTCATAACATGTAATCAAAAATGAAGTCATAACATGCGATCAGTAACTTTCTACGTTAGAGAATTCTAACAACAGTTCTATCTCTTACAGCAACTCTATTATTTCAGTTTCCTAATTTCTTATTTGATATTACAGTGTTTCCTGATTTAAATTTTATGACATTGGGTTCAGATGCATTACACCAGCAAAATAGGTAATCATCATCACTATTACATCTTTTATTTGTCAATCAGTAAATTTTGCTCTAACAATAAAATAAATATATATTTTTCATAATTAAAATTCAAACTAAAAATGCATATTGTTATACTAAATGATTAATAAAAAGTCTCCTGTTCACCAGAAAGAACATACATGTACTACTTTCATAAATTCATATCTTGCCCAATTTATAAATTCAAAACAGGATTTAATGATTGCCATAATAACATGCAGAATAAATATATGTTAAATGTTATGAAGAGCAATATAATACTCCACAGTCAGATTATAGTCTACTCATATAAGGTTTTTGGTGTTGAAACACCCTCAAAAACAGAGGAATCATTTAATATCAAATATATCATAGAAGTAGAAATGAAATGAATTATTTAATTTCCATAGCAAAGAAAATAGTAAATTGAATTATTAATATTGTGACAATGCACCTAAACTAAACATTCGATCCACATTCACTTGATACTATGAACCATGAATTTCAACGAACTTTCACCATGGATTATATGACCAATATTTTAAATTTTGAGTTTGTTCAAAAGGGATTGAAAGCACACACTTTTTTTGCCTTCCTCCAAACTCTTTTCACTCATTTTTTTTTTTCTTTTAAAGGGTACCGATAGACATAGCAAATATGTTGAGGGCAAAATCCCTCCTCCCAACTTTTCCTTCCAAAGAGATTTCCATTTGACACGATATATTTATCCTTCTGCCTATCCATCAAAAGCCTTCATCCGTTAGACTTATACACAGCTGACACTGATATAATACCGGGTCCTCTTCTGCTAAGCCTTGTCCTCCTAAACTCATCCTGCGAAGCAATATTTTTTTTCCCCTTCTTCCTATTTTTTAACACTCTACTAGCTATTTACACTCCAGCGAGTTGGAGTAAACCAGTATGGGAACGGATGTGCTACCAGAACATCCTATTGACATCTTTAAAACATGAAATTCATTGTAGTTACAGTAGTTTTACTACTTTCTCGTATTATTCTTCTTTTTGGAGCAGGGTTTAAATGCATAGCTATAATAAGTTGTTGTTGTTGTTTTTTCTCTCCACATCTTGTGATGATACTTAGGTTACAGCAGTCTCTTCTTTCTTTCATTTCTGTTCTTGAATTAATGAGGAGAAACTAAAATTTATTCTGGAACTTCTTAAATTTAAGAATCGGAGTTTTCAAATCTTTATTTTGGGGAACGTTTCAAGGGTTTTAGAAAAATATATATATTTTTTTATTGACATGAAATACCGGGAAATAAAATAAACGAAATTTTTGTCCTTTTCTGATATTTCAGATACTTATAAATGTTTTGTCTCATAACTTGAATAAACATGAAATAATTGTTCATATTTTGATATAATAAAATTGTTTAATTTAAAAAAAATTTCTTGAAATATTTTATTTAAATATAATTTGGGTAATACATACTTCTATAGTCAATGCATACAATGTGGAATACATATTGCTTTATAGTTCTTTTTACAGCTGTTTTAATTTCAAATAAATAATGTAAAATCTATGATAGTAGTGAATAAATAATATATTGCATTTGATATAATATAATGTTCTCTTTTACGCCACAATGAATAAATATTTTTATTAATTTTAATTTTCTATATTACTATAGAATACATCTTACATAAAAAAAAAAACATCTTCTATAAATAAAAAAAAATTAATGTGAAAATTATATTTTAAGAGGATCGCAATGAAAATACCGAATCAGAAAGTAATTTTTAAATACAAAAAATTTACATGCGGAAATTTTCATTCTATGAAGCTATTTATAAATAATGAATTAAATTTTTAAACGGATTGAAAATGCTTCTAAAAATGAGGTGTGTATCGCTACCCAAAATTTAAATTTATCTGTGGATAAAAAAATAGTATCCAGTGAGAACATATTTTTAGAATAATTTAATTTAATAATTTAAAAATTTTATTTTACAATAGAGATAAATTCTATTTAAAGACAATGAGCACCTAAATGATAAAATATATGGAAATTACAATCATACTGCTAATTAATTTTAATTTTCCAACTATTTTAATGTAATAAATTAAAAAATAATAATAAATTAAATGTTTATAATATGAAGTATTTAATTCTTTTAATTTCAAAAATATCGTATAAAAATATTTGCATAAATGAATGATGAAAAATAAATTTAAATAATTTTTTTCATGATTGACTAAATTATTAAGTACACAATAAAAACACCTCTATATAAAATGTATAAGAAATATAATATTGTTTTTTTATAGTTTCTTGTTTTAGTTGTATTATTCACAATAGAAAAACAGAATGATAATGAACATTTCTTTTCACATTTCTGAATTGAAGGAAGACTGTAAATATATATCGTATTACTGGACGAAAATAGAAGGAATCTTTCTCCTCAAAAACTGATTTAAAATGAAGATTCTCGTCAATATTTGAATTGACCGTAGTCTTGAAAATCCACGATGCATATGTCAGTTGACACAGCAATGTATAATACGAATAAAACTTTTCCGAGGAACCTCATTTAATATTTATCCCAGGTGGTACATATTTTTTCGATGAGCAAAATCGGTGTAAATATTAGTTTTGCAGGCGGCTATACGAAAAGAAACATATTCTAAGAAAACTCATTTTATTTTAATCACACGTAGAACATATTTTTCGATAAGAAAATAGGTTTATATATTTGCTTTGCAATACATGTCACATAAAAAAAATAACTTTCATCGTAAAATGCCAAAACACATTTAAAATACTTTGACTAGAAAATTTGAAATTTAAAAATGATGATAAATTAAAAAATGATGTAGGCTATATTCATACTTTTATCACTATTTTGTAGTTTTCCAATTAAAAGACCCACTAGATAAATTACAAGTACAGACCTGTAATGCCTATTTGGTAAAAAGATCATCCCCATTTAGTATTCGAATAAACTATTAATTTATATATCTATTTTTAATAACATAGGAATTATAATATATTGAAAATTGAATATTGTATACCCCAGGCTGTTTATTCATCTTCATTTCTGATTATTAGTGATTGTTTTTTCTATTCTAAATATTGTAGTATAGTTCCTTGCCTTTCGTTATTTATGAGTTAGCTTAACTCTTTCAGATGCATTGAAAGAGTATGAAGTTTTTCGTCCATAATACCCTTCTCATGAATAACAACCGATAAATAAAACCCTTCATCCCTTCTGGATGATTAACTTATAATTTTAAAACGTTAATTTTAAACGTTAAAGAAAGAAAAAAGAAATTGACTCTTGGCTCGATAATTTTTCTTTATGAATTACACACATTGAGTCGATTCATTGACGATCAAGTATTTACAAAGAAAAAAAAAAAATAAACTGTGAGAATTCTCGTGAGAAATAATTCACAGAATAAGTAGATTTGTTATTGTGCTTAGTTATATACACTGACAAGAGTGTAGCGTACCCTCTGTGGCGTTCAGGAGGAATGGTCAGCCAGCCTCGAGACTCAGAAGAGGATGGAAGTACAGCATAATCTGGCTCCCACTGAGAAAGTTTAGTTTATAGCATCTCATTCGGATAGGAAATATGTTTAGAGCACAGCGAAGTATTAGTTTGCCTGTAGACTCTCACCCGAAGAGGAAGTATATTTCCCACAACCTGCGCGAAGTTGAGGTTTTTGGCTTCGAAGTTTAGTCCTTCCAGGATTTAATAACTATATGTGTTTAAATGTGTTAAATATTGTATGTTTCTAATTTTATGCCCGTGTAAATAAAGCTGTGAGTTCTCCAACGTGTGCCTCAAGTATCTCAACCAAACCACACTTTTTACAGTCTGGCTGCCCAACTTGTACACCACAATTTGGCTGCTTAACGTGGTGCCCATATATAGATACAACTCAGATTAGTAAACATTTTACTAAATTTAATTGTAATTTGAGTTTTATGAAACGTTTTGTTTCAAAGTACGAAAACTGAGTAAATGGAATATGCCACATTCATGAATCGTAACTATAAGGATGGACGGACCTTGAATTATACTAAATTGAATGTTGTGTTTCTACAACTTGCTATTTCTTTTTTTCTATCTGAATATTTGGCTTCTTGCCAGCAAAATTGAGATTTCAATTGATTCTGTATTCATGTGTTGCATGTCATGAAATGGGTATTAATTTATAGGATGAATAGAAAACATTATAGATTTTCTTCTGTTTAAATTTTTCTGAGTAACGCAAATACTATATTTAAGTATTTAAGTATTAGATGTTAAAAATTTGTATTATTAGTTTAAATTTTGATTATCAATAAAACTTTATTACTTCACGCATTTACAATATACAATAAATATATAAAGAAACCTATAAAAATGAAAAGGAAAACTAATTTTTTTCTTACATTCTGTATTACTTAACTAGCTAAAAAAATTTTATGTGTCGCCCAGAAAGTTAAATTTTTTCAATAGAAATCATTCATAAAAAGCGTTATTTCATGTTACATATTTGCAGGACATACAAATCAAAATTTATGTAGATATAATCAAAGTATATATGTATTTAAAAAAATTAAGAAACTATATTTTTATGTTTTAGGAGAATAATTTAGTGTTCACTCTTATTTTCCTTACATTTAAATAAAAAATTACACATTAAATATTAATTTTTAATTACGTCAGATAAAAAGAAAAAATGAATAATTTTTATTAGATTTTCCCTGAAATTAAAAAAATATATATATATAAATTGAAACATTTATAAGACAAATTTGATTCGGGGAACAAATATATTATTTTTAAGAAATCAACTTAAGCCGATTATTTAGAAAATAAAATTAACTTAATTTTTATTTTAACTTACATTTTTAATTTAAAAATTACATATATGTTTAATTTTAATAATGAACGCAGAATTATTTTAAATTTGTCTTTAAAACCATCAAAAAGTAAAAACCACTGTTTGTTTTAAAAATAATATAAATTGGGTGCGTAATAAAGTATTATTATAATGAGAATATTAACTAAGATTTAGTATTCATATTATATTATTCATTTTTATTTCGTTTATGAAAACCATCTTGTAGTTATAATGGAAACATAGCTTAGGATAACAACATGATTTAATTTTTCATGAAAGAGCTCTTCCAAGTTTAAGTATAGCAAATTGAAAATGTTAAATTAAATTTTTCTTGAAAACTTAATTTACAACTTTATGAAATATTAACAAAAGTTTTAAAGTATTTAACTTTCAGAAAATGTACGATAAAACTACTTCTATGAAAATTGGAGAATTTTTTTGTTCTTAAATTACCGTACATTAATATTTTTGAAAAGGAATACCTTATTAATAAAGGCACTGAAATATTCGTGTTTATATCAGAATTTACAAGAATTAGATTAATAAATTTGATATTTGGTTTTTGTGTTATTATTGTGTTATCTGTATCTTAATAAATAGATTAGTTTTTAGTTAAGTCATGATCAATTTCCAAAACTGATTCTAGTAGTAAATTAAATAATTTCAATTTTAAAATTTTACACTTCTAATTTGTCGAAATACGAATATGTAATTTTATTTATGTTTAATTTAATGTGCATATGTATTTATGTCTAATTTAATTTTAAAAATGAATACATAAATTATTTATTAATACTTTTTAACATTATTAAAACGGTTTTTAAGTTTTAAAATTAATATTAATTTGGTATGCATTAAAAAATTATCTTTAATTATCATTTAATATCCTAAAAGAAAGTAATAGTATAAAGAATGACGGTATTTTTAATTTAATCACTATATTAATTAACTTTTTATATTATTTTTTCAATCTCTTTCTTTTTCGTCTATATTTGATTTTTACTAAAACAAATTTAATAAAAAATCGAATACCAAATAAACACATAGTACAAATTTTAACATGTGCGCATGCCATATGCCTATCATAATATGAATTTTTTGTTATGACACAAAGTTATTCCAAATTCATTTATCACTGAAATTTATTTTCAATTGAAAAATATTTGTTTTTGGTATAAGAAATTTTAATGAGGCAATTTTGTCATTACGTAAATAAGCGGTTCATTTATAGTATTTTTACTTTATTTATAATATATTGTATTATATCTAATTTTACTTCTTATGTTTGTCAATTATTACATTACATTGGTATAACGTTTAGAACTTAATTTTTAACATTTCATTAATATAGATATAATATTTCAACTCTCAAAGTTTTTTAAAAGGAGAACTGTGAAATAGTTTTCAGAATAAAATATAATAAAATTTCGAAATTACATTGGATTAAGCTCTTGATGATTAATTAACTCTGTTATTTTCCTAATCCCGTGTTAAATAGTTTTAAAACAACTTACAAATTTTTAGTTAATCTTCCACATCTTAATGGTAACTAAAATGTTGGTTGGTACTACAAGAAATATAAAAATTCCACGTATATTGATTTTATATAAAAGTCGATAATGGAATTGACCGATCTTTATGAAATTCCAACATCACCAGAAAGGTCCCTAATTGTAAATCGACGGTTTGCGAGTAACAAATCTTTAATTTTTTTGACGTGACCTTCATCGGTTGAGGTTGATGGCCGACCAGAGGGGCTCTTCGTCTTCAACGCGTTATTTGCTTTCTTTGAACTGTTTATACCACTTCTAAACATTTCTTTTCCGATATAGGAATGCTCAACGAATGCCTTCTGCAACATTCTATTTACGCAAAAAATTTAATGCAAGTTGTTTGTTTAATTGCTTCAGGAATCCGTTCTACCGTCTCACAAAGTCAAACGTAACTCAAGCATTAATGAATATTTTGGCGTCAAATTTCACACAGATATCCAGGAAAACCCAAAAATGAAAAAAAAATTGAAATTCCAGAAGCTCCGGGAATTTTAAATTGAAAATTGGTCTTATTTTTCTGACACAGTAGTATGCAGATTTTGTATAGGGAATTTAATATAATTATTTCAATATATTAAAACAACGCATGCTATTTTTTTTGTAGTATATACAGCGTGACAACTACTAATTTTTTTATAAAAGATTGGCAAAACTGTTTTTTTTTATTAAAATATATTAAGACAGTTTTAATAATAATGAGAAACTTTCATTATTAATAAAACTGTCCACAATGAATACTAATAACATTTTTCGAGATTTCTACAAGAAGAATTACAATTATCATCAATTAACGCTTTCAAAGCGCAAAAATACGAAAGCCTATTATTACGAATAGTACTTCGACTCCATCAAAGAGAAAGTTTGAGCACTACTTAATAAAAATGAGAAATGAGGGAGCCAGAACTGCCTAGATTTGCATGGGGCTCTTATCGACTTATTTCATGGTAGCCCACGGACTACTCCTTCTCTATTTGTGTAACATTTCAACCTGACCGGAAACTGAAGCTTTTTTTTGTTTTACAACAGCGAATATCAGGCTGGTTATAAAATAATTCATAATATTAGAACATAACATTGAACATCACATTTAAGTAATTAATTTCAACAATAGATTTTAAAACCGCATAAAAGCATGTGCATATTTTTTAAAATTTAACTATAAAATACATTTTTTAAGGAACGATTTTTGTAATATTTTTAAATAAAATATTTACTATAATAATAAATTTGTGTAGGGAATTTAATATAATTATTTCAAAATATTAAAATAACCAATGCTTTTTTTCTGTAAATATCCAGAGCTAATATTTTTTATAATAACTAATAACTTTTTTTAAATGGTACAAAACTGTTAAAATATATTTGGATAGTTTTGTTAAAAATGAAAATCTTTCATAACTTAAAATAATGAAAAGCTTTCAGAATGAAACAGTATACAATGAATACTAATAACATTTTTCGAGACTTCCACAAGAAGAAATAAAATGCATATCTACATAATTTATCATCAATAACTCTTTCACAGAGAGAAAATACGAATGCCTTATTATTACGAACAGTACTTCGATTCCATCAAAAGAGAAAGTTTGAGCACCACTACTATTTATTAAACTGAAAATGAGTAAGAAAAAGAAATATCTGTAAGCCTCCCTTGAGATAGCAAACAAAAACTGGGAGCAACATTTATTTCCTCCCCCATCCATTCTTCGTCTCTCTCTCTCTTTCCTATCTCCTTCCTCAATACTCGGGGTGGATGTTTGTGTATGAAGATGCAGAAAACGTTATGCGGATTGGAACAAAGACTCCTGGGGGGGGGAAGAATTGAATCCTTGAAGACCCACCCCTGTTCCTGGTGCCGCTCCCCACCCCTCATCAATCATCCGGGTATCCTGAAAAAGGATTATGCCTTCATCAGAGATCAGAGGAATAACAGAGAGGGCCTCCCAGGATGCATTCTCATCTTAAGGGGGAATCAGAAGTGTTTGCATATCGTCAGGAATAAGGCATCGGCCGCGGCGGGCATTAAATGAGGAAGTAAAATATCCCGAGATGGTCTACTTGGATGTGCATTCAGAAGTGCGTGTTCGGAGGAAGTAAATGACTTTCTAACACGAAAACTTTTACTGTTGGTATGGAAGGCTATGCGTCGTAGAGATGTTTATTTTTTTGTGTAAAGGAAGAGCAGTTAATTTTACAACCTCTAATTTTAATCACCAACCCATAGTTTATAGACCATTTAAGCTATTTTGTTTTTTGTTGTGGTACATAATGCAAATTTCAGCAATAACTTTTAAAAATCGCATAAAGCATCTGTATTCATTAACATTAAGAGATAAAAGTTAGATACGTTTTAGAGGAACAACTTTCGTGATAATTTTTTAAAGAAAATTTTTCCTATATATTTATATATACAAATTTTTACAGAGAATCTAATTGATAATAATTTCAAAATATTAAAATAACGAATGTTATTTTTTTATATATCGAGTGTCACAACTAATAATTTTTATGAAAAAGGAGATAAAAACTGTTATTTTATTAAAGTAAATTTTTGACAGTTTTGCTAAAATGAGAAGCTTTCAATATTAATAAAAACTGTACACAATGAATACAAATAAAATTTTTCGAGATTTCTACAAGAAGAAATACAATGCATATGTAATTTATCATCAATAACCTTTTCACAGAAATAATACGAAAGCATATTGTTACGAATAGTGCTTCGACTGCATAAAAGAGAAAGTTTGAGTACCACTCATAATATGTTTTTCTATATCATTTGAAGAAGTGAGAGGCGGGGGGGGGCAGAACTGACTAACTTTACATGGGGCTTTTACAGGCTAATTTCATGACAGGGCACGGATTACTTCTTGTCTAGTGTGGATCACTTCAACTTCACCTGAAACCGAGGCTTATTTTTTTGGCAACAGCAAATATTAGTATTGTTATAAAATCAAACATAATTTTAGACCTTAATATAATTAGTTATTGTCAGCAATATATTTTAAAAACGCATAAAAGCATATGTATTAATAAAAAGTTAGATAAATATAGGAAAATTTTTAAGGGATAATTTTTGTGATATTTTTTAAACAAAATTTTTACTAAATATACGGACTTTGTATAGGTAGTTTAAAATATTAATTAAAGAATATTATATTTTTTGCACTTATCTAGTGTAACAACTAATAATTTTATAAAAAAATTGGTAGAACTGTTAATTTGATTAACAGTTTTATTAATAATGAAAAACCTCTCTACATTGAATGCTAATACCATTTTTCGATTCTTCGACAAGAAGAAATACAAGGGATATCTAATTTACCATCAATAATTCTTTCACAGAGAGAAAATACGAAAGCCTGTTATTATGAATAGTACTTGGACTCCATCAAAAGAGAAAGTTCGAACACCACTACTATTTATTCAACTGAAAATGAGTAAGAAAAATAAATCTCTTTAAGCCTCCCTTGAGGCAAACAAAAACGAGAGCAACATTTCTTTCCTCCCCATCCATTCTTCGAGTCTCTTTTCCGATCTCCTTCCTCAACACTCGGGGTGGATGCTTGTGTACGAAGATGCAGAAAGCGTTCTGTGGATTGGAACAAAAGACTCATTGGGTGGGGGTTGGTGGGTGGAAGAATTGAATCCTTGAAGACCGACCCCCGTTTCTGGTGCCGCCCCACCCTCATCAATCATCCGGGCACCCCGAAAAAGGATTATGGCTTCATCAGAACACAGAGAAATAACAGTCGTGGGCATGACGGGATGGATTCCTCATCTTAAAGGGGAATCAGAAGTGTTTGCATATCGTCAGGAGTAAGGCATAGGCCGCGGTGGGCATTAAATGAGGAAGTAATATATCCCGAGACGGTCTACATGGATGTGCATTCAGAATTGCATGTTTGGAAGTAAATGATTTTCTAACATAAATAAACTTTCTGTTGATATGAAAGGCTGTGCATCATAGAGATTTTTATTATTATTTTTTTTATAAAGAAAGAACAGTTCATTTTACATTTTTTAAATATATTCCTTATATATTCTTCCAAATTTATTTCATCGACTTCTAGGTAATCTCCTCCGACAAAATGAGTTTTTCCAATCCTCAATACATGCTAAAAATTTATCAGCAGCGCTCCTTCAAAGCCCATTGCGATTCATGTTGAATATCTTCAATCGACTCAAAACGTTTTACCCGGAGCGATATTTTAAGTTTAGGGAATCGCCAGTTGTCGCACGGTGTGAATACGGTGGTTATGGAAAGATGTGGGTTTCATTTTAGGCGAAAAGATCAAATGATCGATGCAATGTGAGCTGGTGCAATCAGTGTTTTCTGTACCAATCGAGATTTAACGCGTTTGAGGCCCAAAACGGAGTTGACAGATAATTTTGAAATTTCACCATCCTCAGCAAGGTCTCTAATTGTAAATCCACGGTTTGCAAGTGCCAAATCTTTAATTTTTGAACGTGAGCTTCGTCTGTTGAGGTTGATGGTTGACCAGACGGCTCTTCGTCTTCAACGTGTTTCTGCCTTCTTTGAACTGTTTATACCAATTCTAAACATTTCTTTCCAATATAGGAATGCTCGCAGAATGCCTTCTGCAACTTTCTATACGTTTCCGCAAAGAAAATTAAATAATTTAATAAAAATAATTTGCTCAATTAATTCAGACGTTTTAAAAATCGCCGGAATCAGTTTTAACGTCTCTCAAAGCCAAGCATAACTCAAACACTAATGAATATTTTGACATGAAACTTCACACAGATGTCAAGGACAAATTGAATTTCCAAGCGCCCCGAGAATTTTAAATTGAAAATTGTTGTTACCTTTTGGACACATTTTTAACTAGATATAAATGTAATTAGAAAAAAATTCCTACAAATTAAAATATCAGTATTTCTAAGGTTTTTGTTTCTAAAAAGGAAAGAGTTGAAATAATTTATCATTAATTCTTTTAAATTACTAAATTAATAAACTATCAAGCTTTAAACCTTTTGAAGAAATAATGCGTGTTCTCTGATTAGGTATGTAGTGTACCGGTAACGCATCCGAATATCAAAATCATACCTGTTTAATCTAGTCTTTTAAAAATATCTTTAAGCGCGTTGGAGAGGAAATGCAACTAGAGTAAATTAAAATCGTTTAACATATGACAAGGGATGATTGTATTCTAACATATAATCAATTTTAATATTGATTAAAATATATGAAATTTAATTAAAATAACAACTTTAAAATAATGTGGTTGACTATTCTTCAGTTGGCAGTAGCTCTTCAACATACTCAAATCACAGTACACATAGTAAATATCATTCTACGTACAACAGCAAAAACAAAACAATAAGATGACGAAGCAACTAGTCAATATAATTGCAATTAAAAATAAAATAAAGCCATGGGTTTATGCGATATTTCACATATAATTAAAGATGATATTTACAACAGCTAACAATAGAAAAGTTCGAAATATTACTGCTCATATTTGTGAAAAATGAAAAAAAAATTAAAATCATTATTGATCACTTGAGTAAAATTAACTATATTCTAAATATCCTGAAGTCATTGCATCCCTTCCTTTTTACTTAGTCTGCAGAACTGATGCAGCACATCTGAATTCCTACTATGTTATACCTGCAATCTAGTTCTTCTCCGAAATAACTTAGAAGCGCATAGCAGGGTACTACCAGGAAATACAACTGTAACAAGTTTACGAGCCAGGGGGAAACACACCTATTCCATTCAAATTACAACCAAGTTTTGATGGGCGACCTACATCCCAAGTCTTGGAAACTCTTTAAGTTGCACTGCTTCCGTAATGGCGACCGAAGAAAAGTCTTCCCATCTGACTGGCTTTCACTAATGATAATTAACGGCTATTACTATAATGGCACATGGAAGGAGTTCTTATCGGACCTGGAGCAATGAGAACTCAGCAAAAGTAGTTAGCCATTCGATAGATAACATCTAGGAGGGATCGCCCCGTTTTCAGGAGATGGCTGTTAGTTATATGAATCGATATGGATGATCTCCTGGTTCAAACAATTCGACCACCGTCTAAGATAAAGCCTGTAATGAAGGACCAGGCCTTAAAGCAATGGCTTTGGGCAAAAGGGAAATAGAGTCGTATTGGAATAGTTGCAGATTAAAATTGTATGTACTTTTTGAAAGAAAGAGCAAAATCTACCTAGATTTTCCTGTACACAACATGATTAAACTGCTTATCTTTTTTATTTATTTCATCATTCTCCATCGTTTAAAATTGAATCACATCCGTAATTTATTAACAAAAGGGGAATGAAATTAATTCAGTTTTGTTGGAAGGAAATTAAATACTGATAGAGAGATTGTTTGGATAAATAAAATTTATGTGTTGTTGTGTTTATCTTAAGCAAATGTATTACGCGATAATAAAATTGCGAATTCACTTTCAAATGTGGTTTTCACTTTTCAAACTACATTTGTATCTGAGCAATTTTATTGACTTTAAACAGTGGGATTTTATGGATTGCTAGGGATTGAATTAAATAATCATTTCTTTTAAGGTTTAATCAAGTATAAATTGTTGATAAACTAATAAGTATTAATTAATTAAAAGGTGCCATAATTTAATCTAAATGCATAAAAAAGAACATTATTCATGTATCATTTTAATAGTTTTAGTGTAACATTTAAATAAAATTCGTTATTATTAATAAGTAGAAAGGGAGGAACTGGTCTTGTGAATAGCTAAATTTAAGAAAACAAGACTTAAATGTTAAAAAAAAGTGCAATCGAATCGAAAACTCCCATAATAATTCTAAGGAAGATAAGATTATAGGTCAGAAAATCTTTTCTTTGGGGTTAAAAAGAAGTGGAAGTAAAAGAGAATCACTTAACTCTTTGGCGATATTTGTTTAAAAATTGTTTTAAAAATTGATTCAGCATAGGAATCCCTTACTGTGTTCCCTATGTAATGGTAAAT
Source organism: Caerostris extrusa (assembly GCA_021605095.1). Lineage (NCBI taxonomy): Eukaryota > Metazoa > Arthropoda > Arachnida > Araneae > Araneidae > Caerostris > Caerostris extrusa. Next base: position 77,176 of record BPLR01001855.1, read on the forward strand.
CTGCTATATGAGAAGTTGTCAGCAAAATCACTTACATAGAGAATATAACGTGCCAAAATTATATTTGTTTGATATATAAAGCTATTTTAATTGGTAATAGCAAATAGAAATACTATTTAAAGATGTTTCAGCCTTTCCTAAGATCACGAATGAACATATTCTGCACTGTGGTATTTTATATAAAATTTCAAGTTTGTAACTAGCAGAGCTTTAATTTATATTTTAATAACATATTTGTATGATCTTTATAACTTTGAACTTTTTATCATGAAGTTTTTTAAATATATTTTTACAATCATTCAGTAAATAAGTCACGCTTTTAATGATTCTGTTTTATATCAACTATTCACTTCTTCATAAATTACGTTTTTTCTTTTGACTAGATAGCTCACGCTTTTAAGACTCTGATGATAATTTCCGTATTAAATTTCTTACAACAAAATTCATTGATTTGATCAAAATTGATTCATAAACAAAATTTATTGTTATCGATTCACAGTAATAAGTGTCATGTTAATATTGAAAACTTTTTTACTTATTTAATAGTCTGTTACATACCAAACGTATAACTAAGAGACTATAACTATAACTAAGAAAATAAGAAATTTTAATGAAATATATAAATATGATATAGATATATATATATAATATTTATATATTTGACTAAATTTCTAATAATAATACGAGTAAATTTATATCAATATATATAATATATATGTATATATAAGAAAAGAAAAAGTATCTGAATTCAGTCATAAAATAAATAATCGGATTTAATAATGACATAAATCGTAAGATAATAAATCGCATATTCATCAATTACTGCACTAACGCATTTATAGAATAATTTAAATTACAATTATTAAAAAAATCTCTGAAACTTTCATACGTATTTTATTTGCTAGTTACAATTCTACTTTATAAACTTATAAAATTAATAGTTACATCATTTTTAAATTTAAAATTTTCTTGTCAAATTTTTTTCAAAAAATATTTTTCATCATTTTAAAGTTAATGTTATTTTTTATGCGACGTGTATTGTAAAACAAATATATATACTTATTTCCTTATCGAAAAATATGTACTACATGTGATTAAAATAAAATGAGTTTTCTTAGAATATGTTTCTTTTCGAATAGCCGCCAGCAAAACAAATATTTACACCTATTTTGCTCATCGAAAAAAACATGTACCACCTGTGATAAAAATAAAATGAGGTTCTTTGGAAAAGTTTTATTCGTTATCTACATTGCTGTGTCAACTGACATTTGAATCGTGAATTTTCAAGACTATGATCAATTCAAATATTGACGAGAATCTTCATTTTAAATCAGTTTTTTGAGGAGAAAGATTCCTTCTATTTTCCTCCAGTAATATGACATATATTTACAGTCTTCCTTCAATTCTGAAATGGGAAAAAGAAATGTTCATCTACATTTTTTGGTTTTCCATTGTAAATTATACAACTAAAGTAAGAAACTCTAAAAATCCCACATTATTATATTTCTCATAAATTTTATACATAGAAGTGTTTTTATTGCATACGTAACAATTTGTTCATTTCGAAAAAAAAAAATAGATTCAAATATCTATTCTATCATTCATTTATGCAAATATTTTTATATGATGTTTTTTCAAGAATATAAGAACTAAAAACAATTCATATTGTAAACATTTAATTTATTATTATATTTTTAATTAAAATAGTTGGAAAATTAAAATTAAGTTGTAGCTTGATTATAATATTCCAAATACTTTATCATTTTAAGGCACATTGTATTTTAATAGTTTTTATCTCTATTGAAACATAAAATTTTTAAATTTAATTTTATTCTAAAAATGTGTTCTCACTGGTTAATATTTTTTGCTCACAAATAAATATAAATTGTTGGTAGCGAGTACACCCCTCATTTTTCAGAATTAGTAATCTATACATTTAAAAATTTGATTTATTATGTATAAATATTTTCACATAATGAAAATATCCGCATGTAAATTTTTAATAATTAAAAATTACTTTCTGATCTGATATTTTCATTGCAAATAAGCTTCGTAAAATATAATTTTCATATTATTTTTTTAATTTATATATTAAGTTATTTATATATTTAAGTTATATTCAATAGTATTATAGAAAAATTTAATTTAATAAAAATATTTATTCATTGGAACGTAAGAGAGAACAATATATTTTATAAAATGCTATATATTATTTATTCACTACCATTACATATTTTATAATATATATTTGAACATAAAATGACTATATGAAGAACTATAAAGGATTATGTAATACCCAAAGTATGTATTAACTTTGGGTATAACTGTATATTAACTGTAGAAGTATATATTAACCAAATTATTCTTAAATTAAATATTTCAAACAGTTCTTAATCAATTATAATATAGTAATTCAATATATAATATATAATATGCCTTTCCATTCTAATAAATTACAATTTTACAAATTATAATATATAATAAATTATGAATAATAAATTTTAATATTTCAAACATTTCTTGCTCAATAAATTTTCTTATTCAATTAGAAACAATTATTTCATGTTTTTCAAGTACTATACCACCGTAAATTGATAAGTACCTGAAATATCACAATTGGAAAAAAAAAATCATTTATTTTATTTCCCTACATTTCCTATCAATGAAAAAAAAAAAAAAATTTTTTTCCAAAACCCTTTAAAGCGTTCCCCGAAATAAAGATTTGTAAACTTCTCGATTCTTAAGTTTAAGTAGTTCTAGAATAAATTTTAGTTTCTCCTCATTTATTCAAGAGAGAAAAAAAAGAAAGAAAGAAATGAAAGAAAAAGAAAATGCTGTAACTCAAGTATCATCACAAGATGTGGAGAGAAAACAACAACAACTTATGATCGCTATACATTTAAACCCTTCCCCAAAAAGAAGAATAATACGAGAAAGTAGTAAAACTACTGTAACTACAATGAATTTCATGTTTTAAAGATGTCAATAGGATGTTCTGGTAGCACATCCGTTCCCATACTGGTTTACTCCAAATCGCTGGAGTGTAAATGCCAGTAGAGTGTTAAAAAAAAGTAAGAAGAAGGGAAAAAAATATTGCTTCGTAGGATGAGTTTAGGAGGACAAGGCTTAGCAGAAGAGTGCCCGGTATTATATCAGTGTCAGCGGTGTATAAGTCTGACGGATGAAGGCTTTTGATGGATAGGCAGAAGGATAAATATATCGTGTCAAATGGAAATCTCCTTTGGAAGGAAAAGTTGGGAGGATGGATTTTGCCCCTCAACATATTTGCTCTGCCTATCGGTACTCTTTAAAGGAAAAAATTGAGGGAAAAGAGTTTGGATGAGTGCAAAAAAGTGTGTGCTTTCAATCCCTTTTGAGGAAAACTCAAAATTTGAAACATTGGTTAAGTAATCCGTGGTGAAAGTTCGTTGAAATTCATTTTTCGTAACATTAAATGAATGCGGAACGAATATTTAGTTTAATTGTATTGTCATAATATTAATTATTTAATTTATTATCTTCTTTGCCATTAAAATTAAATAATTCATTTCATTTCTAATTCCATGATATGTTTAATAATAATTGATTCCTCCATTTTTGAAGATGTTGGTACATCAATAAACTTAAATGGATAGTTTATAGTCTGACTTTTGAATATTATGTTTTTTTAACATTTATCATATATTTATTTTGCATACTATTATACCAATGATTAAATACTTGTATGAGATATTGATAAATTGTTCATTAGATTTGTATTTATGAAAGTAATATCTGTATTTTCCTTCTGGTGAACATGCGACTCTTTGTGAATCAATTAGTATAAAAATATCCTTTTTTTAGTTTGAATATTAATTATGAGGGGAAAAATATTTATTTTATTGGTAGAGCAAAAGTTATTTATTTACAATCTAGCGATAATGATTAACGTTTTTGCTGATGTATCCCATGTGAGCCGAATGTCATAAAATTTATAACAGGAAATATTGTAAAATCAAATGAGAAATTAGGAAACTTAAAATATTATTGTGATCAAAATCGACTTATTATTATTATTTTTAAATTTACCTTTTGCCTTAACTCTACAACATAGACATAATTGTTTTGGAATGGTATCTTAATTGCATATTATGACTTACAACCGATTAGCATTGTATCCTCTACAATATGTGTGTTGAAACATTAAATCCACATAACTAATTAAATCCACAATAACATTAAAACATTAAATCCACATAAAAAATATACCCTTAAATGAGTTAAAAGAACATTTTCCCCTTTCAATTTGTATTTAGGAGTAAAATGATATTAATGAAACGAAGGATTTTTAAAAATGTTTTTTTTAAATGAGTTAAAAGTTTTAAGATCTTAGAGAATTGAAACATATGAATGCAGTAAAATAAATTTGACTGTTTTGAAGAAAAATTAAATGTGTTTTAATATGAAAATTTGAAATATGACATGATTTTAATTTGATTCATGCTTTACAAATTTTATAAAGATTGATGAAATTTTTAAAGTGATTAAAAGTGCCAAAATTATATTTACTTGATGTATAAAACTATTTTGATTTGTAATAGCAACTAGAAATACTATTTAAACATGTTTTATCCTTTTTTGTAAGATCATGAATGAACATATGTTCAGACTGTGGTATTTTACATAAAATTTCGAGTTTGTAACCTGCAGAGCATTAATTTATATTTTAATAACATATTTGTTTGATATTTATTACTTTGAATTTTTTATCATGAAGTTTTTAAGTATTTCTTTTATAAAAATTTAGTAAATAAATCACGTTATTTATGATTACGTTTTATTCCAACTATTCACTTCTTCAAAAAATAAGTTTTTGACTACATAAATCACGTTTTAAACACTGATGATAATTTTTTTTTTTTTTCTTGTTTCATTAGATCAAAATTGATTTATAAGCAATATTATTATCGATTGCTAGCAAATAGTATCAAATTGATACTGAAAATATTTTTACTTATTTAATAGTCTGTTACAGACCTAACTTAACATCTATACTAAGACACTTAAGCAAATATATATTGGAGCAATAAGAAACTTTTGAAGTATATTTCAAAAATTTATCTGTAAAATTATTAATAACTTGAGTATCGTCTAGACATGATTTGTTAGAATTTAGTCATAAAACAAATAATCTAATTTAATAATAATAATTTTTTTTGAAATAACTAATCGCACATTCGACAACTATTGTACTACAAAATGTATGAACTAATTTAAATTACAATTATTCAAAAAAATAACCCTGTAACTTTTTAATGGATTTTATTTGGTAGTTACATTTATAATTTTATTAACTTATATAATATAATTACATTATTTTTAAATTTAAAATAATTTTGTCTAAATATAATCAATTTCTTTTTTTGTCATTTTAAGATGAAAGTTATTTTATGTGACTATTGTAAAGCAAATATATACACTTATTTTCGTATATAAAAATATGTTCTACATGTGATTAAAATATTCTTAATAATAAATGAGTAGCGTTGATAATTATAATAGTGATTAAATTATTCTTATTTAATTACTATTATCATTCATTACTAACTTCTTTAACGGAATTTATTAGCTACTTACATTTCTACTTTTATTAACTTATATAATTAATAATTACATCATTTTTAAATTTAAAATTTTTCGTATCAAATTTAAAAAAAAATATTTTTTAGCATTTTAAAATTAATGTTTTTTATTATGGGACGTGTATCGCAAAAACCCCCCAAAACATATACACTTATTTCCGTATCGTAAAATATGTGCTACATGTGATTAAAATGAAATGAGTTTTCTTAGAATATGTTCCTTTTCTTATAGCAGTCTGCAAAACAACTATAAACGCATATTTTGCTCATCGAAAAAGTATGTACCACCTGTGATAAAAATAAAATGAGGTTCCTCAGAAAAAGTTTTATTCGTATTCTACATTGCTGTGTCAACTAACATTTGCATCTTGAATTTTCAGGACTATGGTCAATTCAAATATTGACGAGAATCTTCATTTTAAATCAGTTATTTGAGGAGAAAGATTCCTTCTATTTTCGTCCAGTAATACGATATATATTTACAGTCTTCTTTCAATTCAAAATGTGAAAAGAAATGTTCATCTAAAGTTTCTATTTTTTATTGTGAATAATACAGCTAAAACAAGAATCTATAAAAAAAAACAATATTATATTTCATAATTTTATACATGGCAGTGTTTTATTATATACTTAATAATTTAGTTCATTTAAAAATAATAGATTCTGAATATATTTTTTATCATTCATTTATGCAAATATTTTATATGATATTTTTGTAGATTATAGGAAAAAACTACTTCATGTTAGAAACTTTTAATTTATTATTATATTTTTTAAATAGTTGGAAAATTAAATCAATGCATTTAAGTAGTTAAATGATTATAACTATCAAATACTTTATCATTTTAAGGCACATTGCCTTTAAATAGAATTTATCTCTGTTGAAATGTAAAATTTTTAAATTTCATTTATTCTAAAAATATGCTCTCATTGGTTAATCTTTTTTGTCCAGAAATAAATATAAATTCTTCGTAGTAACACCTCATTTTTCAGATGTATTTATCTATTAATTTAAAAATTTAATTCATTATTAGCTTCACAGAATGAAAATTCTTGCATGTAAACTCTTTATATTTAAAAATTAATTTATCATCGGATATTTTCATTGAGAATAACTCTCATAAAATATAATTTTCATAACAGTTTTTTTTTATTTATTTTCTGAGAGGCGTTCAATAGCATTATAGAATATTTAATGTAATAAAAATATTTATTGCTTGAAAGTAACAGAGGTAAAAATTATATATTATTTATTCACTACCATCATATATTTTACATTTTATTTGAACATAAAATTGCTGCAAGAAGAAATATGGAGCAATGTGTATCCCCAAAGTATGTATTAACTATAGAAGTATGTATTACCCAAATTATTTTTAAATAAAATATTTGAAGCATTTTTTTTTCAATTAAAACATTTTAATTACATGAAAATATGAACAATTATTTAAATTATTATACAGCTATAAATTGATAAGTAAATAAGCTGTAAATTGATAATATCAAAATTGAAAAAGTTTCGTTTCTCTTATTTTCCTGCATTTCATATCAATGAAGAAAAATATTTCTCAAAAACCTTTAAAGCGTTCCCCTAAATAACGATTTGAAAATTTCAATTCTGAAGTTTAAGAACTTCCAGAATAAATTTTAGTTTCTCTTCATTTATTCAAGAATAGAAATAGAAGAAAGAAAGAAGAAACTGCTCGAACCTATGTATCATCGCTGGAAGTGGAGAGAAAAAAACAACAACTTATGATCGCTATACATTTAAACCCTTCCCAGAAAGAAAGAAGAATACAAGAAAGTAGTAAAACTACAATGAATTTCATGTTTTAAAGATGTCAATAGGATGTTCTGGTAGCACATCCGTTCCCATACTGGTTTACTCCAACTCGCTGGAGTGTAAATAGCCAGTAGAGTGTTAAAAAAGTAGGAAGAAGGAAAAAAAAAATATTGCTTCATAGGATGAGTTTAGAGGACAAGACTTAGCAGAAGACGACCCAGTATTATATCAGTGTCAACGGTGTGTAAGTCTGACGGATGAAGGCTTTTGATGGATAGGCAGAAGGATAAATATATCTTGTCAAATGAAATCTCCTTTGGAAGGAAAATTTGGGAGGATGGATTTTGCCCTCAACATATATGCTCTGTCTATCAGTACCCTTTAAGAGGAAAAAATTGAGTGAAAATAGTTTGGAGGAGTGCAAAAAAGTGTGTGCTTTCAATCCCTTTTGAGCAAACTCAAAATTTAAAATATTTGTCATATAATCCGTGGTGAAAGTTCGTTGAAATTCATGGTTCATAGTATCAAGTGAATGTGGATAGAATATTTAGTTTAGGTGTATTGTCACATTATTAATATTCAATTTACTATTTATCTTCTTTGCTATGAAAATTAAATTATTCATTTCAATATATAATTCCATGATATATTTGATATTTTATGATTCCTTCATTTTGCAGATGTTTAAACCAATATAAATGGAACAGGACTATAACCGGACTGTGGAGTATTATGATTTTTATAACATTTATGCCATTATGCCAATAATCTGCATTACTTAGTTATCTAAAAATCTTATGTGGCAGCAGAAAATTTAAGTTTTTCAAAAAAATTCATTAGAAAGAAGTATTATCTGGTGTTATCCTTTATAAATAATTTTTATTCACTTTTTTTAAGTTAGAAAAATTATCTCTCTCTCTCTCATATACACACTTTCCATCTCTCTCACTAATTTATTCACATGTTTTATTTTCCATTTTGCTCCCTCTTTGACTGAAAAGAAATTTTTTTTCCAGCGATCTTCATGCTTCGCCACTGACGGTATTTATTTCTAAGTTTATATCCTGCTAAATATCTTATATAAGAGAAATTTCTTTCTCCCATATCAAACTAAAATTAATTAATTAAATTTAATTAATGAATTAATATTTGAAAAACTGTATTAACATCAAATGTCATCCACTATAAGTTTAAAAAAAATGCATTTGAACTTGAATGGATGAATAAAAAGTATTTTATTAAGGATTGAAAATTTGAACAAGATTTATAAATATATATAGGAGAGAGTGAATTTATAGTAGGAATTGAAAAATCTGTGTAAATATAATCGAAGTACATATATATTTAAAAACTAAGTCAATATATTTTTTATATGACTATAATTTAGTGCCCACTGTTATTTTCTTTTACATTTAAATAAAAAATTACACACTTAAATATGAATTTTCAATTACGTTAGATAAAAAATAAATGAATAATTTTTGATGAGATTTGCTCTGAAATAGAAAATTATAAATTGAAACATTTATTAATAAGACAAATTTGTTTCAAGGAACAAATACATTATTTTGTAAGAAATTAACTTAAGTTGATTATTTAATAAATAAAAAAATCTTACATTTTAATTTAACTTAAATTTGTAATTTAAAAGCTACAAGCATGTTTATTTTAATAATGACGGGAGATTTATTTTAAATTTGCCTTTAAAACCATCAATAAATCTTTAAGTAAAACCACTGTTTGTTTTAAAAGTAATGTAAATTGGGTCCGTAATAAAGTATTAGTTTAATGAGAATATTAACTAAGATTTAATATTCATATTTTCTTTATGAAAACCATCTTGTAGTTATAATGGAAACATAGCTTAAGGTAACAGCATTATTTAATTTTTCATGAAAGAGATCTTGCAAGTTTGAGTATAAATTGAAAATGCTAAATTAAATTTTTCTTGAAAAATTAATTTACAAATTCATGAAATATTAACAAAGTTTTAAAGCATTTAACTTTCATAAAATGTATTATAAAACTACTTTTATGAAAATTTTATTTTTTTAATTACCGTGCATTAAAATTTTTGAAAAGGAATACCTTATTAATAAAGGCAATATCATATTCATGTTTATTTCTGAATTTACTAGAATTAGATTAATAAATTTAATACTTGGTTTTGTGTTATTATTGTGCTATCTGATTAAATAGATTAGTTTTGAGTTAAGTCATGATCAGTTGCCAAAGCTGATACTAGCAGAAAATTAAATATTTTCAATTATAATAATTTTACAATCTTTTTTATAAATTAAATATGCATTTCTAATTTGTCGATATACGAATATGTAATATTATTTATTTTTAATTTAATGTAACAAATGTATTTTAAGTCCAATTTATTTTTAAAAAATGAATACGTAAATTATTTATTAATTATTTGTAGCATTATTAAAGCATTTCTAAACTTTAAAAATAACATTAATTCTATATACAAAACAATTAAATTTAATTAAAATTTAATATACTAAAAAAAAATAGTATAATGAATGGCAGTATTTTTAATTTTGTCACATTCTTAATTAATATGTATTATTGTTTTAATTTCTTTCTTTTCCATGTATTATTTGTTTTCATTAAAGCACATTTAGCGCAGTTGTTTTTATGACAAGTTTGTTACCAAATTCATTTACCACTTTTTTTCAATTTAACATTATATAATTTTTTTTTTTCGGTATAAAAATCAATTTAATCATTATGTGAGAAAACATTTAATTTATGATACATTTACTTTCTCTTTTATATGTAATTTTACTTCTGATGTTTGTTAATTGTCAGATTATATTTGTAAGATGTTTAGAACTTTATTTTAACATTTCATTATTATAGATACAATAGTTCAGCTATCAAATTATTTGTAACGACAACTAGACAGTAAGCTTTCAAAATAAAATATAATAAAATTTCGAAATTACATTGAATTAAGGTCTTGACAATGATTAATTAACTGTGTTTTTTTCAAATTATGTATTCATTTGATAGTTTTGAAACAGATTAATTATTTTTAGTTACTCTTCTAACATTGTAATGATAACTAAAATGTTAGTGGCCACTACAAGATCTATTAAAAATTTCATGTCTACACTGACAACGGATTTATTGAATTGATATGGAAGTCTTTACTGGCACAGTGAATAAAGACCCATATTCAGTGTGAGTTGTCCATATAGCAGTGAATAACTGCACTAATGTGTTTTTCTATATTATTTGGAGAAAATGCATGTCAAATCTGCCTAATTGTGCATGGGTTACCAGTTATTTCCACACTAACCCACGGACAACTTCTGGTCTAGGTGTGAAACATGTCAAATTTACCTGAAACCGAGGCTTAATTTTTTATATCAAATAGTAATATTGTTACAAGAGAATGTATAATTTTAGCATTTATACTTGTACAAATAATATAATTAATTAATTTCATCAATGTATCGTTAAACCACATACAGCATATGTATTAATTAAAAGGTTAACGATAAAAGATTAAAGAAAACGATTTTTGATGACCAAATTTTGGGATATTTTTTTAAACAAAATTTTTACTAAATATTCAGTTGCATATAAAATTTAATATAAATATTTCACGATATTAAAATAAAAGCTGTTTTTAGTATAAATCCACAGTAACAACTAAATGTTTTTTATAAAAAGTTGGAATAATTGTGATTTTATTAAAATGCTATATATATTTATATATTTTTTTATTAAAATATTATGTATATAAAAAATATATATAAATATTATATATTATATAAATATTATATATATTTTTATTAAAATGCTGTAGATATTTTTTTTAATAATGAAAAGCTTTCATTAATAATAAAACTGTCTACAATGAATACTAGAACACATTTTTTTGCGAGAATTCTACAAAATGAAATACAATGCATATCAAATTCATCATCAATAACTCTTTCACAGAGAAAATACGAAAGCCTATTATTACGAATAGTACTTGGACTCCATCAAAGAGAAAGTTTGAGCACCACTACTATTTATTAAACTGAAAATGAGTAAGAAAAAGAAATCTCTGTTAGCCTCCCTTGAGGTAGCAAACAAAAAATGGAGCAGCATTTCTTTCCTAACCATCCATTTTTCGTCTCCCTCTTCCAATCTCCTTCTCAACACTCGGGGTGGATGTTTGTGTATGAAGATGCAGAAAATGTTCTGCGGATTGGAACAAAAGACTCCGGGGTGGGGTGGGGGGAGGAATTGAATCCTTGAAGACCCTACCCCTGTTTCTGGTGCCGCTCCCCACCCTCATCAATCATCCGGGTATACGGAGAAAGGATTATGCCTTTATCAGAACACAGAGAAATAGCAGGCGTGGGCCCGGCGGGATGGATCTCATCTTAAGGGGGAATCAAAAGTGTTTGCATATCGTCAGGAATAAGGCATCGGCCGCAGTGGGCATTAAATGAGGAAGTAAAATATCCCAAGATATGCATTCAGAAGTGCGTGTTTGGTGGAAGTAAATGACGTTCTAACATAAATAACCTTTCTGCTGGTTTGAAAGGCTATGCATGAAATTGATTTTTATTTATTTTTTTTTTTTTTTGTATACAGAAAGAGCAGCTAACTTTACAATTTTAATTTTAGTCACCATTGCATAATTTATAGACCATTTAAGCTATTTTACTGTGGTACATAATACAATTTCAGCAAAGTCTTTTAAAACAGCATGTTACTCTGCCGAAAAGTAAGACCAATTATTTTTCTTTCAAAAACTATTTATTTATTTTTCCAAATTAGCTGTATTATCTTATTATGTATGAAGCGCAGTCTCAAAGCATTCGAATGTCAAAATCATACCTGTAAACAAGTTCTTTTAAAATATTTTTAAGCGCGTTGGTGGCGAAATATAAATACAGAAAATAAAAATTCTAAGATCATTAAACCTATGACAAGAAAGAATGCATCCCTGACATATAATAAATTTTTAATACTCAGTAAAGTATATGGAATTTAATTAAAATAACAACTGATGGGGTTGACTATTCTTCTGTAGCAACATCTTGTCAACATATTCAAATCCCAGTACACATAGTAAATATCATTCTACCTACAAGAAAAAAATGAGATAACAAAGCAAAGATTCAATATAATTTCAATTAAAAGTAAAATAAAGATATGGGTTATGTGATATTTCACATAAAATAATGATGGTGTTTTCGACAACTAACAAAAGAAAAGTTTAAGATATTACTGCTCACATCTGTGAAAAATAAAAATAAAAGTCGAAATCATTATTTATTGATTATGTAAAATTATCTCTTTTTAAATGTCCTGAAGACATTGTATCCCTTCCCTTTATTTAGTCTGTAGAGCTGATGCAGTATATCCTAATACCAATGAAATTTAATTAAAATAACTACTTTAAATAAATATGGTTGACTATTCTTCAGTAGGCAGCACCTCGACAGCATGTTCAAATACCAGTAAAAGTAGTAAATATCATTCTACCTACAAGAAGAAAAAAGCAGCACAATAAGGATGAAGCAAAAAGGTCAACATAACTACAATAAAAAAAAAAATAAAGCCATGCGTTTAAGCGATACTTCACATATAATTGAAGATGATATTTACAACAACTAACAATAGTAAAGCTTAACTATTACTGCTCACATCTGTGAGAAATTTAAAAATTTCGAAATCATTATATATTAATTTAGTAAAAGTAAAATTAACTATATTCTAAATATCCAGAAGACATTGTATCCCTTCCTTTATTTAGTCTGCAGAATTAATGCAGAGCATCCTAATTCTAGTGTCACACCTGCAATCTAGAAATAACTTAGAAGCGCATAGGAGGCATACTATCAGAGGAAATACAACTGTAACAAGTTAACGAGTTGGGTGAAAACACACCTATTCCATTCAAATTATAGCCAAGTTTTGATGGGCGACCTACATCCCAAGTCTTGGAAACTCTTTAAGTTGCGCGGCTTCGTAATGGCCACCGAAGAAAAGTCTTCCTATCTGACTGGCTTTCACTAATGATAATTAACGGCTATTACTGTAATGGCACATGGAAGGAGTTCTCATCGGGCCTGGAGCAATGAGAACTCAGCAAAAGTAGTTAGCCATTCGATAGATAACATCTAGGAGGGATCGCCGCGTTTTCAGGAGATGGCTGTTAGTTATATGAATCGATATGGATGATCTCCTGGTTCAAACAATTCGACCACCGTCTAAGATAAAGCCTGTAATGAAGGACCAGGCCTTAAAAGCAATGGCTGGGGTAAAGGGAAATAGAGTCATATTGGAAAAGGTGCAGATTAAAATTGTATGCACTTTTTTTTGAAAAAGAAAGAACAAAAATCTATCTAGATTTTTCTGTTTAAATGTGTACGCAACATGATTCAAACGGCTTACCTTAGTCTTTTATTTATTTCATTATTACCTATCGTTTAAAATTGAATCACATACGTAACTTTGTTAACAAAAGGGAATGAAATTAATTCAGTTTTGTTGGAAGGAAATTAAATACTGATTGAGAGAATGTTTGAATAAACAAAATTAATTTATTGTTGTGTTTATCTTGCCAAATGTATTACGCGATAATGATGTCGTGAATTCACTTTCAAATGTGGATACTGTTTTTTTTCAAACCACATTTGTATCTGAGCAATTTTATTGATTTTAAACTTTGGAATTTAATGAATTGCTAGGGATTGTATTAAATAACTATTTCTTTTAAGGTTCATTCAAATAAAAGTTGTTGATAAATTAATAAGTAAAAATTAAGTAGAGGTGCCATGATTTAATCTAAAAGCATAAAACGGACATTATTTATGTACCGTTTTAATTGTTTAGTGTAATATTAAAATAAAAATTGTTATTATTAACAAGTAGAAATGGGGAAACTGGTCTTATGAATAGATAGATGTAAGAGAGCAAGACTAAAATGCTAAAAACTAAAATAGTATTGAAAGCTGCCTTACCTTACCATGTAATAAATTAAGATAGTAGACCAGAAAGTCATTTCATTGTGGTTAAAAAGGAGAGGAACTAAGATCGTAGCGAGGATCTCCACCTTTGGGATATTTGTTTAAACATTGTGGTCGCTAAAAGGGGATGCAGTGTAGCAATCCCTCACGGTGTTCAATATGCAAAGCTAAATCTGCTATATATGAGAATTTGTCAGCCTAATTATTTTACATAGAATAGATCAATATTTTATAAAGCATTAATTAGAGAAAAATAATATACTATAGATTTGAAAAAAACTAAACAATAAAATTTCAGATTTTCAAATCTATAGTAAAAAATAATATTCATTAATTGTTATTTGTTTTATATTTAAAAAAAATTAAATTTAGGTTTCCTAGAATACTTAATTTGTACTTTAATTTTTATCGATTTCCTTAATGCATCAAATGTTCGAATTGTAATTTTAAAATACGTCAACATAATATATTGAAGCAATACACAACTTTTATAGCATATTTCAAAAATTTATTCGTAAAAAATTATTAATAACATTATAGTCTGGTATATTGTTTTGAGTATCTGCTGCCTAAAAGAAAAAAAGTATCAGAATTTAGTCATAAAACAAATAATCAATAATCATAAACAATAATTTAATAATAATACTTTCTGTAAAATTGTAAATCACATATTCAACAACAGTTATACTAAAAAATTTACGGACTAACCTCAGTTACAATTATTAAAAGAATTGTACTATAAAATTTATGGAAAAATAACACTGTAACTTCCTTAAGAAATTTTTTGCTAGTTACATTTCTACTTTCATTAATTTATATAATTAATATTTACATCATTTTTAAATTTAAAAATTTTTTTCAAAGTGTTTTAAATATTTTTTGGCATTTTAAGATGAAAGTTATTTTTTTTATGCGATGGGTATTGCAAACCAAATATATACACCTATTTTCTTATTGAAAATACGTGCTACATGTGATTAAAATAAAATGAGTTTTCTTAGAATATGTTTCTTTCTGTGTAGCATTCTGCAAACAAATATTTACACTATTTTCCTCATCGAAAAAATTTTGTACCACCTGTGATAAAAAGTAAAATGAGGTTCCTCGGAAAAGTTTTATTCGTATTCTACATTGCTATGCTGCCAACTGACATTTTATTTTCAAGACTGTGGTCAATTCAAATATTGACGAGAATCTTCATTTTAAATCAGTTTTTGAGGAGAAAGATTTCTTCTACACTCATGTCCATAAATTAAGGATAATGAAGTTCAGGCAAAGAAAGAGACAGAAGCAAAACAAATTTGACTTATTTTAAAGTCTATTTATTAAACAAAAGGTAAAGAGCAAAAAAGATGCTATATTTTGACATAATTAATAAAAATTGCAATTTTACTCCCTGGAGCAAATTTCAAAAAGAATCTATTTGTATAACATGGTTAGTATGGTGGTTAATATGGAGTATGTCTCCCGGACGATGCAATACATCTTAGGCATTCTGTGTATCAAATTTCAAATCAGAATATTACACCACTCATTTTGTATGCTGGCCAATCCACACGAAGATTTCATTTCTATTTTCGTTGTCATCCCAGAAATTCAGCATGACGCCTCGAAACATATATCCAGAATTTAGACAGTTACACTCTGAACATGCAGGTCAGTTTGGAACCATTCTCCCCAAACGAACCATCCTGCACCACCGTAAAGTGTCGTTCAATGGTGTTCTCACCTGGCGCTCTCCTAAAGTGCGGCGAGAATCCTATAAACCTTTTCTTTAGTCCCTGTGTGAATATTTATGGACATGAAGCTCCAGCAATACGATATATATTTACAGTCTTCCTTCAATTCTGAAATGCTGAAAAAGAATGTTATCTAAAAGTTTCTACCCCTAAAACAAGAATGAAAAACCCCACAATTTGTTATTTCACAAAAATTTTATACATGTGTGTTTATTTCATACTTAATAGTTTAGTCCATTTTGAGAAAATGGATTTACATATCTCTTCTAACTTTCATTTATGCAAACATTTTTATATGATAAATACTTCATATTATAAACATTTAATTGATTATTATTATTTTTTAAATTTAAAGAGTTGAAAAATTAAAATTAAGTAGTAGTATGATGATATTTTCCAAATACTTTATCATTTTAATACGCATTGCCTTTTAATAGATTTTATCTCTATTTAAACATAAAATTTTTAAATTTAATTTTATCCTACTAATATGGTCTCATTGGTTGATATTTTTTTTCCACAAATAAATATAAATTACTGGTAGCGAGTAAACACCTCATTTTCAGACTCATTTGTCTATCCATTTAAACATTTAATTCATTATATATAAATATAACTTTCACTGAAAATAAACCTCATAAAATATAATACTCCTCAATAATATTTTAATTTATTCTCTAAGATATATACAATAGTATTATAGAAAAATTTAATGTAATAAAAGATATTTATTCATTAGAACGTAAAAGTGAACATTATATTATATCGAATTATTTATTCACTACTCTCATATGTTTTACATTATTTATTTGAACAAAAAACTGCAATATAAAGGACTGTAAAGCAATATGTATTAATCAAAGTATATATTAACTATAGAAGTATGTATTATCCAAATCATTTTTAAATAAAATACCTCATAAAATAAAATAATTTATATAACTAGCAAGATAATTATATTTTATAATAGCCTCATAAAATATAATTTTCTTAAAAAATTATTTATTTTTAAAGATATATTCAAATGTATTATAAAAAATTATATAATAAAAACATTTATTTATTGGAACGTAAAGAGGACATATTATATCAAATGCTCATTATAATTTATTAACTGCCATCATATGATTTATATTATTTATTTGAACATAATACGGTTGTATCACACAAATTAGTTTTAAATAAAATATTTCGAACATCTCTTTTTCAATTAAACAAAATTTTTATTATATCGAAATATGAACAATTATTTCAATTATTATACAATCAAAAGTTCAATTATTATATAACCATTCAAGTATTATATTCATACCAACATAAATTGATAAGTATCTTAAATATCAAAGTAAGGAAAAATTTCGTTTATTTTATTTCTCTGCATTTCATATGAATGAAAACAATATATTTCTCAGAAACGTTTTAAAGCTTAAATAGAAATAAATATTTGAAAACTTCGATTCTTAAGTTTAAGAAGTTCTAGAATAAATTTTATTTTCTCCTCATTTATTCAAGAACAGAAATGAAAGAAAAAAGAAATTGCAGTAACCTAGGTATCATCACAATATGTGGAGAGAGAAAAACCAACAACAATTTATGATCGCTATACATTTAAATCCTTCCCCAAAAAGAAGAATAATACGAGAAAGTAGTAAAACTACTGTAACTACAATGAATTTCATGTTTTAAAGGTGTCAATAGGATACTGGTTACCGATACTGGTTTATTCCAACTCGCTGGAGTGTAAATAGCCAGTAGAGTGTTAAAAAAGTAGGAATAAGAGAAAAAAAATTATTGCTTCGTAGGATGAGTTTAGGAGGACCAGGCTCAGCAGAAGAGGACCCGGTATTATATCAGTGTCAGCGGTGTATAAGTCTGACGGATGAAGGCTTTTTTGATGGATAGGCAGAAGGATAAACATATCATGGCCAAATGGAAATCTTCTTTGAAAGAAAAGTTGGGTGGATGGATTTTGCCCCTCAACATATTTGCTCTGTCTATCGGTACCCTTTAAGAGAAAAAAATTTAGTGAAAAGAGTTCGGATGAGTGCAAAAAGTGTGTGCTTTTAATCCCTTTTGAGCAAACTGAAAATTTAAAATATTGGTCAAATAATCCGTGGTGAAAGTTCATTGAAATTCATGGTTCATAGTATCAAATGAATGTGTATCGAATATTTAGTTTAGTTGTATTGTCACAATATTAATAATTCAATTTATTATCTTCTTTGCTATGGAAATTAATTAATTCATTTCATTTCTAATTCTATGATATATTTGATATTAAATGATTCCTCTGTTTTTGAGGGTGTTTTAACATCAAAAACCTTATATGAGTAGACTATAATCTGACTGTGGAGTATTATTTTGCTTTTCATAACATTTATCGTATATTTATTTTGCATACTATTATGTCAATCATTAAATCATTATATGAATTTTTAAATTGGGCAAGATATGAATTTATGAAAGCAATACATGTATGTTTTTCTGGAGAACAGGTGACTTTTTATTAATCATTTATTATAAAAATATGCATTTTTAGTTTGAATTTAAATTATGAAAAAATATATTTATTTTATTGTTAGAGCAAAATTTACTGATTGACAAATAAAAGATGTAATAGTGATAATGATTACCTAATTTGGTGGTGTAATCCATCTGAACCCAATGTCATGAAACTTAAATCAGGAAACACTGTAATATCAAATAAGAAATTAGGAAACTAAAAAAAATAGAGTTGCTGTAAGAGATAGATTTGTTGTTAGAATTGTCTAACGTAGAAAGTTATTGATCAGATGTTATGACTTCCAGGGGATTAGCATCACATTCTCTACAGCATATATATACATATTTCTATAACATAGTCAATCTTTAAATCTACAACATGACAACCTTAAATCTGCAAGATTGAAATAATTGTTTTTAAATGGTTTCTTAATGATATACTATGATTTTAATTAGTATCACGTTATATTCCATTCATTTTATATCGGAAGGCTTTTAAGGATTAATATTTCACTTTTGTATATTGTATGGAAAATATCATCCTGGAAATGTAACTTCTACAGTAACTTTTCAGTAACCGTAATAACATTTAATCCATAACATAAATTAGCATACCATAAGAGATCCTATCTAATTTTGCTAACACAATAAATTCCAACTTTATGCGACGTAGTAATATACATCACTATTTTGTAGTTTTCAATTAAAAGACCCACTAGATCAGGGGTCTCCAAACTTTTTCGGTCGCGGGCCAAAAATTGAAAAAAAGTTTGGCGGACCAAGAAAAATTTTGCTAAAATTTTAAAAACAATATACAAGTGTTACAATTTAAATATGTTAACGAGCAGAATGAAATCAATATTTCATTTTTTAAAAGTTCCTTATAGTGAGGTTGAAGTGAGAACCTCCTATAAAGAATCACAAATGATTATCTGTCAGTCTACTTCTGAAATAATTCTTTCCAAGATTCATAGTTGAAAACACTTGTTCACATATATCAGATGAAGCAAACATAGCACTGATTGTCTGGCTGTGAGATATTTTATTTGGGAAACCTACATTCGATATTGATTTGTAAAACTCTAACTTTGGCATATTTAGAAACAACTGCTTGAGATGATTTTAGATTGCAACTCAATTAATTCAACTTGCAAATCCTTTCCGATTGAAAGCTGTCTGTGCTTGCTATTTCCGTCGATTTAGGTTTTGTAGAACAAAAATAGAGAAAGTAAAAAGATCATCAGTCCTTTTAAAAAAAAGGAAAAAAAATATTTAATCAAAGTAGAAAAGGAGATGGATATATAATGTATAATGTATATAACGTATAGAATCTTCCGGCGGGCTGTTGTTTGGAGACCCCTGCACTAGATAAATTACAAGTACAGACCTGTAATGCTTATTTGGTAAAGAGCATCCTCAATTAGTATTCGAATAAACTATTAATTTATGTATCTATTTTTTAATAACATAGGAATTAAAATTTATTGAAAATTGAATATTGTATATTCCATGCTGTTTATCCATCGTCAGTTCTGATTATTAGTGATCGGAATATTTTTTTCTATTCTAAATATTGTAGTATAGCTCCTTGCCTTTCGTTATTTATAAATTTTTTATCTCTTTCAGATGCATTGAAAGAGTATGAAGTTTTTTCATCCGTAATACCCTTCTCATGAATCCTGATCGATAAATAAAATCTCAAATTCCAGCCTATCAGCTATAGTAATAAAATCGTTTGATTTTGAAAACTCATATTAAGATATTTTCAGTCATTCCAACCTTTTATTAATACCCAGCATCACAATTTAACCGTTTATAAATGCTTAAATAAAAAAAATAAATAAAAAACAGAATCTATCGAAAGGATGGGTGGCAAGAATCACAAAGAACTTTACATAATCTTAACGCGAACCCATACTCAACTTTTGGTGTCAGTATGCCAACAAATAATCAAACAGGGTTCAGAATAAAGAAAATTAACGTTTTAAAATTATAAGTTAATCATCCCTTCTGGATGATTAACTTATAATTTTAAAAACGTTAATTTTAAACGTTAAAGAAAGAAAAAAAAAAGAAATTGACTCTTGGCTCCATAATTTTTCTTTATGAATTACACACATTGAGTCTTTGCAAAGAAAAGAAAAAAATAAACTGTGAGAATTATCGGTAAGAAATAAATCCCAGAATAAGTAGATTTGTAATCGTGCTTCGTTATATACGCTGGCAAGTGTGTAGCGTACCCTCTAGACTCAGAAGAGGATGGAAGTACAGCATAATCTGGCTCCCCACGGAGAAAGTTTAGTTTATAGCATCTCATCCGGACAGGAAATATATTTAGATCAAAGTGACGTATTAGTTATCCTGTAGACTCTCAACAGAAGAGGAGGAAGTATATTTCCCACAACCTGCGCTTGATTGAGGTTTTCGGCTTCGATGTTTAGTCCTTCCATGAATCAATTATGAATGCGATAAATATTGTATGTCTCTAATTTTATACCCGTGTAAATAAAGCTGTGAGCTTCCGATAGAACTGCAATTAAAAATAAAATAAATTCATCTAATTATTGATACTTCACTTATAATTAAAGATGATATTTTCAACAGTTGACAATAGAAAAGGCTAAACTACTGCAGCTCATATCTGTGAAAAATAAATCGATGTCATTATTTATTAAGTAAAATTAACTATATTCAGAATATCCGGAGACATTGTATTATTTCCTTTATTTAGTCTGCAGATCTGATGCAGCGCATCCTAATTCCTACTACGTCACACCTGCAATCTAGTTCTTCTCAGAAATAACTTAGAACCGCATAGGAGGAATACTACCAGAGGAAATACATCTGTAACAAGTTAACGAGCTGGGGGAAAACACACCTATTCCATTCAAATTATAGCCAAGTTTTGATGGGCATCGCAAGTCTTGGAAACTCTTTAAGTTGCGCGTCTTCCGTAATGGTGACCGAAGAAAAGTCTTCCCATCTGACTGGCTTTCACTAATGATAATTAACAGCTATTACTGTAATGGCACATGGAAGGAGTTCTCATCGGGCCTGGAGCAATGAGAACTCAGCAAAAGTAGTTAGCCATTCGATAGATAACATCTAGGAGGGATCGCCGCGTTTTCAGGAGATGGCTGTTAGTTATATGAATCGATATGGATGATCTCCTGGTTCAAACAATTCGACCACCGTCTAAGATAAAGCCTGTAATGAAGGACCAGGCCTTAAAGCAATGGCTAGGATAAAGGAAATAGAGTCATATTGGAAAAGGTGCAGATTAAAATTGTATGCACTTTTTTTGAAAAGAAAGAACAAAATCTATCTAGATTTTCCTTTTTAAATGTGTACACAACATGATTAAAACTGCTTACCTTAGTCTTTTATTTATTTCATTATTACCTATCGTTTAAAATTGAATCACATCCGTAACTTTGTTAACAAAAGGGAATGAAATTAATTCAGTTTTGTAGGAAGGAAATTAAATACTGATTGAGAGAATGTTTGAATAAACAAAATTAATTTATTGTTGTGTTTATCTTAAGCAAATGTATTACGCGATAATGAAGTTGTGAATTCACTTTCAAATGTGAGTTTTCACTTTTCAAACCACATTTGTATCGTAGCAATTTTATTGACTTTAAGCAGTGGAATTTTATCAATTGCTAGGGATTGTATTAAATAATTATTTCTCTAATGGTTTAATCAAATAGAAGTTGTTGATAAGTAATCATAAAATATAGGTGTCATGATTTAATCTAAATTCATAAAAATGTACATTTTTAATGTGTTCTTTTAAATAGGTTTAGTGTTGCAATTAAATAAAATTTGTTATTATTAATAATTAGGAAATCCTCCGAGTGGTCTTGTGAACTGCCAGATCTGATAAAAAAAAGACTAAAATGCTAAAAAGTGAAATCGAATTGAAATCTCCCTTACCTTTACCAATAATATAAGTTAAGATAGCTGGCCAGAAAGTCTTTGCGATGGAATTAAATAGGAGATGAACTAAAATCGGAGTAAAGGTGGACTTTGGGGATATTTGTTTAAAAATTGTGGCCGCTAAACGATGATGCAGCGTAGCAATACCTCATTCACTTTCAAATACCCTTTTAACACTAAATTTTGCTATATATCAGAAGTTGTCGCTTGCATAGAACAGATAAACATTTTAAAAATATGAATTAGAAATAATAATGTGCTATAGATATGAAAATCTGAAATTTACTTGTTTAGTGTTAAAATTTATATTTTGTTTACATAAAAAAAATAAATTTAAAAAAAAATTAGTTTTCTCAGAACATTAAATTTGTGCTTTAATATTATCGATTTTCTTAAGGTATCAATTGTTCTAATTGTAATTTAAAAGTGCTTCAACATAAATAAATCTGGAAAAGCTTATAGAATATAATTGATATCTTTTCAATTTTTTTTTGGTAAATTTAAATATATAAAAAATATACGAATATTTAAAAAAAAAAAATTCATTTTCATTAATCTCGTCGTAATTAAATTATAATACGATTAATAAATGCTGAATTTTAAACATCAATAAATATAAAAAATACCCTTAAATAAGTTAAAAATAATTTTTCCCCTTTCAGTTCGTATTTAGGAGTAAAAATAATATTAATGAAATGAAGGTTTTTTAAAAAAATATTTTTTTAAATGAATTAAAAGATTTAAGAGCATAGAGAATTTGAAACATATGAATGTAGTATATAAATTTGAGTTTTACACAAATGTTTTGAAGAAAAAATTAAATGTGTTTTAATATGAAAATTTGTAATAAGATATGATTTTAATTTGATTCATGCTTTACAAATTTTATAATGATTGATGAAATTTTTAAAGTGATTAAACGTGCCAAAATTATATTTACTTGATATATAAAGCTATTTTGATTTTTAAAATAGAAATACTATTTAAAGATGTTTCATCCTTTTAGTAAGATCCTGAAAGAACATATTTTAGACTGTGGTATTTTACATAAAATTTCAAGTTTGTAACTTGCAGAGCTTTAATTTATATTTTAATAACATATTTGTTTGATCTTTATTACTTTGAACATTTTTTCATGAAGTTTTTAAATATTTCTTTTACAATGAATTTAGTAAATAATTCACGTTTTTAATAATTACTTTTTATACCAACTATTCAGTTCTTCATAAATTATATTTTTCTTTGACTAGATAACTCACGCTTTTTTAAGATTTCTTCCTTGATTCATTAGATCAAAATTGATTTATAAACATTATTATTATCGATTCACAGCAAATAATGTCAAATTAATGCTGAAAATATTTTTTACTTATTTAATAGTCTGTTACAGACCTAACTTAACATCTATAACTAAGAGAATAAGACACTTAAGCAAATATATATTGGAGCAATAAGAAACTTTTAAAGTATTTTTCAAAAATTTATCTGTAAAATTATTAATAACTTGAGTATCGTCTGGACATGATTTGTTAGAATTTAGTCATAAAACAAATAATCTAATTAAATAATAATAATTTTTGTGAAATAATTAATCGCATATTCAACAACTATTGTAGTACAAAATTTATGAACTTATTTAAATTACAATTATTCAAAACATAACCCTGTAACTTCCTTAATGGATTTTAATTGGTAGTTAGTTACATTTATAATTTTATTAACTTATATAATATAATTATATTATTTAAAATAATTTTGTCAAAATATATTTGTCAATATCAATTTTTCTATATCATTTCTTTTCTATTTTTCAATATTTTAATCAATTTATTTTGTCATTTTAAAATGAAAGTTATTTTATGTACGTATATTGTAAAGCAATTATATACACTTATTTTCTGATCCAAAAATATGTTCTACATGTGATTAAAATATTTTTAATAATAAATTGGTAGTGATGATGATGATAATAGTGATTAAATTAATCTTATTTAATTACTATTATCATCATCATCACTAACTTCCTTAATGGAATTTATTAGCTAGTTACATTTCTACTTTTATTAATTTATATAATTAATAATTACATCGTTTTTCAATGTAAAATATTCCGTGTCAAATTTTAAAAATATTTTTTAGTATTTTAAAATTAATGTTTTTTTTTTATGTGTATTGCAAAACAAAACATATACATCTATTTCATTATCGAAAAATAAGTGCTACATGTGATTAAAATGAAGTGAGTTTTCTTAGAATATGTTTCTTTTCAAATAGCAGTCTGCAAAATAAATATTTACGCCTATTTTCCTCATCGTAAAAATATGTACCACCTGTGATAAAAATAAAATGAGGTTTCTCGGAAAGTTTTATTCGTATTCTACATTGCTGTGTTAACTGACATTTGCATCTTGAATTTTCAAGACTATGGTCAATTCAAATATTGACGAGAATCTTCATTTTAAATCAGTTTTTGCGGAGAAAGATTTCTTCTATTTTCGTCCGGTAATAGGATGTATTTTTACAGTCTTCCTTCAATTCGGAAATGTGAAAAGAAATGTTCATCTACAGTTTCAATTTACAAATTTTAACATAGACAAGTTTTTATTGCATGCCTAATAATTTAGTCTATTTTGAAAAAAAAATAGATTTAAATCTCTTTTCTATCATTCATTTATGCAAATATTTTATAGGATATTTTCAAAGAGAACAGGAATTAAATACTTCATATTATAAACATTTAATTTATTAATATTATTTCTTTAATTTAAAGAGTTGGAAGATTAAAATTAAGTAGTAGTATGACAATAATTTCCAAATAAATTATTATTTTAAGGCACATTGCCTTTTCATAGATTTTATTTCTATTCAAACATAAAACTTTCAAATTTAAATTTATTCTAAAAATTAATTCTCACTGGTTAATATATTTTGTGCACAAATAAATATAAATTTTTTGTAATGCGTACACACCCCTTTTTCGAAATATTTATTTATCCATTTAAAACTTAAATTCATGATATATAAATAACTTCGTAGAATGAAAATTTCCGCATGAAAACTTTTTATACTCAAAAATTAGTTTCTGATCGAAATATTTTCATTGCCAATAAACATCATAAAATATAATTTTCACAATATTTTACACACATTTAATAGTATTACAGAAAAATGTAATGTAATAAAACTATTTATTCATTGCAATCGAAAATCGAAAATTATATATTAAATATTATATATCATTTATTCACTACCATCATATGTTTCACATTATTTATTTGAATATTAAACGGCTGTATAAAGAACTATAAGGGAATATGCATTACCCAAATTATTTTTAAATAAAATATTTCAAACATTTCTTATCCAATTAAACAATTTCATTCTATCAAAATATGAACAATTATTTCATGTTTTTTCCAGTATTATACCACCGTAAATTGATAAATATTTGAAATATCATAATTGGAAAAAATCATTTATTTTATTTTCCTGCATTTCATATGAATGAAATTTTTTTTTCTCAAAAACCCTTTAAAGCGTTCACCGAAACGATTTGAAACTTCGATTCTTAAGTTTAAGAAGTTCCAGAATAAATTTTAGTTTCCTCTCATTTATTCAAGAACGGGATAAAAGAAAGAAGAAACTGCTGTAACCTAAGTATCATCACAAGATGTGGAGAGAAAAAAACAACAATAAAAACTTATGATCGCTATACATTTAAACCCTTCCCAAAAAGAGGAATAATACGAGAAAGTAGTAAAACTACAGTAACTACAATGAATTTCATGTTTTAAAGATGTCAATAGGATGTTCTGGTAGCACATCCGTTCCCATACTGGTTTACTTCAACTCGCTGGAGTGTAAATAGCCAGTAGAGTGTTAAAAAGTAGGAAGAAGGGGAAAAAATATTGCTTCGTAGGACGAGTTTAGGAGGACAAGGCTTAGCAGAAGAGGACCCGGTATTATATCAGTGTCAGCGGTGTATAAGTCTGACGGATGAAGGCTTTTGATGGATAGGCAGAAGGATAAATATATCGTGTCAAATGGAAATCTCCTTCGGAAGGAAAAGTTGGGAGGATGGATTTTGCCCCTCAACATATTTGATCTGTCTATCGGTACCCTTTAAGAGGAAAAATTGAGTGAAAAGAGTTTAGAAGAGTACAAAAAATGTGTGCTTTCAATCCCTTTTGAACAAACTCAAAATTTAAAATATTGATCAAATAATCCGTGGTGAAAGTTCGTTTAAATTCATGGTTCATAGTATCAATTGAGTGTGGGGACGAATATTTAGTTTAGGTATATTGTCACATTTTTAATAATTCAATTTACTTTTTATCTTCTTTGCTATGAAAATTAAATTATTCATTTCAATTACTAATTCCTTTATATATTTGATATTAAATGATTCCTTCGCTTTTCAAGATGTTTGAATAAAACATAAATGGATAGACTATAATCGGATTGATGAGTATTATGCTTTTTATAACATTTATCATATATTTATTTTGTATATCCTTACGCCAATAATTAAGTCCTTGTAAGAATTTATAAACTGGGCAAGATGTGAATGAATGAAGGTATTTATAAGTTAAAAAGTATAAAAGTATTAAAAGTACTTAAGTGTTTTCTTTCTGGAGAACATATGACTTTTTATTAATCATATAGTATAAAAATATACATTGTTAGGTTGAATATGGAAAAAGAAATTTATTTTATTAGTAGAGCAAATGTTACTTATTGAAAAACAAAAGATGTAATAGTAAAAATTGATATCTTTTATGATGTTGTAATCCATGGTCAAAAATCCATAAACCCAATGCCATAAAAATTTAAATCAGGGAAAAACTGTAATATCAAATAAGATATTAGGAAACTGTATTGTTATTAAATCTTCTTAATCTTTATACATTTATGTCTTTAACTCTACTGCATAGACATAGGTGTTTTGAAATGGTAACTCAATCGCATATTTGACTTCCAGCCCATTAGCACCGCATTCTCTACAATCTAGGCTATCGTTATTTCTATAACATGGGTTATTTCTATAACATTTTAAATATTGTAGTATAACTCCTTGACTTTCGTTATTTATAAATTTGCTTATCTCTTCCAGACGCATATAAAGAGTATGAATTTTTTCATTCGTAATACCTTCCCCATGAATCCTGATCGATAAATAAAACCTCAAATTCCAGATTATCAGCTTTAGTAATTAAAATGTTTTATTTTGGAAAATTCATATTAAAATACACAGTCCAGTCACATTAATGTGACCAGTCTCATTAATGACCTGTCAAAACCCAGAATATACACTCTTGTATATGGCTTTAAGTGGTGTGTGGAATGTGGTATTAAGGGGTATTTAAGTGGTATTATGTGGAATTCTTTATATACACTCCACTGCAATGTGCTGCCTTTTCTGATTGGTTATTTCACGTTGACATCGATTGTAGGTGGTGGTCACATTAATGTGACCTTTTTAGTATCCATCAAAACATTGTATTTTATATATTTTTTTAATCCTTAAATCGAAAGAAAAAGAGAAACAATCTAAAAGTTGGGTGGACACAAAGAGCTCTACGTAGTCTTGATACGAACTCATAGACAACTTTGGTATAGTATACAAATAAATAATTAAACAGGGTACAGAGTAAGAACATTAACACTTGAAAATTGTAAGTTATGAAGGTGTCTAAAATAATAACACTTAAGAATTCAGTAGGGGAGAAAAAAAAACAAAAAGAAATAAACTCTTTTCTTTAATATTCAACAAATATAAAAAGAAACCTATAAAAATGAAAGGGAGAAACTAATTTTTTTCTTACATTTTCCATTATTTAATTACCTAAAAAAATCTTATGTGTCAAGCAGAAAATTTAATTTTTCAAAAAAATTCATTAATAAAGAAATATTATCTCGAGTTACATATATGCACAGCATACAAATACCAAGTAATATAAAAAGAATTTTAAAGTCATTTCCTACTTCCTACTTTTTTCCACCTTATTGCAGAAAATCCTTTACAAATAATTTTCATTCAATTTTTTAAGTTAGAAAAAAAATCTCTCTCTCTCTCAAATACACACTTTCCATTTATCTCACTAATTTCTTCACATGTTTCATTTTCTATTTTGTTCCCTGCTAGACTCACACTAGAACCCATAATGAAAATAATATAAAAAGAAATTTTTTTCCAGTCATCTACACGCTTCGCCCCTGACGGTATGTATTCTAAGTTTATATCCTGCTAAATATCTCTTATAAGAGAAATTTTTTTCTCCCATATAAAACTAAAATTAATTAATTAAATTTAATTAATGAATTAATATTTGAAAAAAATAAATTAACCTGTAATGTCATCCCCTGTAAGTTTAAAAAATGTATTTGAACTTGAGTGGATGTATAAAATTATTTTATTAACGATTGAAAATTTGAACAAGCTATATAAATATATATTAGGAGAGAGTGAATTTAGATTAGGAATTAAAAAAATCTGTGTAAATATAATCAAAGTACATATATATTTAAAAAAACTAAGTCAATATATTTTTTATGACTATAATTTAGTGCCCACTTTTATTTTCTTTACATTTAAATAAAAAATTACACACTTAAATATGAATTTTCAATTACGTTAGATAAAAAATAAATGAATAATTTTTGATGAGATTTGCTCTGAAATAGAAAATTATAAATTGAAACATTTATTAATAAGGAAACAAATTTTGTAAGAAATTAACTTAAGTTGATTATTTAATAAAAAAAATCTTACATTTTAATTTTGTAAAGAAATTTAAAAACATGTTTAAGTTGATTTTAAATTTGTCTTTTCAATAAATCTTAAAGTAAAACCACTGTTTGTTTTAAAATAATATACATTGGGTACATAATAAAATATTAGTTTAATCAGAATACGAACTAAGATTTAATTTTCAAGTTATATTAATCATTTTTATTTCCTTTATGAAAACCATTTTGTAGTTATAATGGAAACATAGCTTAAGGTAAGAACATTATTTAATTTTTCATGAAATAGCTCTTGCAAGTTTAAGTATAAATTGAAAATGTTAAATTAAATTTTTCTTGAAAACTTAATTTACAACTTCATGAAATATTAACACAGTTTTAATTTATTTAACTTTCAGAAAATGTACGATAAAACTACTTCTATGAAAATTGAGAATTTTTTTGTTTTTAAATTAACGTGCATTAATATTTTTGAAAAAGGAATGCCTTATTAATAAAGGTAATGAAATATTCACGTTTATTTCAGAATTTGCTTGAATTAGATTAACAAATTTAATATCTGGTTTTGGTTTTGTGTTATTATTCATGATCAATTTCCAATGCTGATTCTAGTAGTAAATTAAATATTTTCAATTTTAATAATTTTAAAATCATTTTTATAAATTACGTATGCATTTCGAATTTGTCGATATACGAAAAAGAATATTATTTATTTTTAATTTAATGTAACATTTTAAGTCCCATTTATTTAAAAAAACACGAATACATAAATTATTTATTATTACTTTGTAGCATTATTAAAGCATTTTTAAGCTTTTAAAAATAACATAAATTCTATATAAAACACAATTAAATTTAATTAAAATTGAATATACTAAAAAAAAAAATAGTATAATGAATGGCAGTATTTTTAGTTTTTTGTCACATTCTTAATTAATTCTTTTGTATTATTGTTTCAATATCTTTCTTTTTCGTCTATTATTAAAGCCAAATTAACATGGATTTTTTTTTTCATTATGGCAAAGACATTCCAAAATTCATTTATCACTTTTTCCAATTTCATAATTTCCATTTAAAAATTTTTTTTTACAGTTTAAGAAATCAATTTAGTCATTATGGAGGGAAACATTTTATTTATAATATATTTACTTTCTCTCTTATATATAATTACACTTCTGATACTTGTAGTTATTACATTGCATTTGTATAATGCAATGTAATAACTTACAAATATCATGCAATGTATGTATCTAAATATATCTATATATCATGTATATATATATATATATGTAATATATCTAAATATGTATATATCTTTGTATAATGCGATGTATATATATCTAAATTTATTTCTGATGTTTTTCAATTATTATATTATAATTGTATAATGTTTAGAACTATATTTTAACATTCGTTGAATCTAGATATAAATTTTAGTCATCAAAGTTATTTGCTGCGAGAACTGGAAAATAAGCTTTCAGAATAAAATATAATAAAATTTCGAAATTTCATTGAATTAAGCTCTTGACAATAATTAATTAACTCTGTTTTTTTTATTATTCTGTGTTCATTTGATAGTTTTGAAACAGCTTAATTATTTTCAGTTACTCTTCTGACATTGTAATGATAACTAAAAATTAGTTGTCACTACAAGGTCTATTAAAAATTTCTTGTCTACACTGACAACGGACATATTGAATTGATATGAAAGTCGATATTGGCACAGTGAATAAAGGCTCCTATTCAATGTTATATGCCCATATAGCGGAGAATAACTGCACTAATATGTTTTTCTATGTTATTTGGAGAAATTCGTGGCAGGTCAAATCTGCTTAACTCTGCATGGGTTACCAGCTATTTCCATACTTACCCACAACTTCTTGTCTAGGTGTAGAACATGTCAATTTGACCTGAAACCGAGACTTACAAATATTAAGATTGCTACAAGAGAATGTATAATTTTTGTACTTAATATAATTAATTAATTTCACCAATAGATTTTCCAATTATTTAAGTCGCAAAAAAAGCATGTGCATTAATTAAAGAATAACGATTAGAGAAATTTTTGACGAACAACTTTTGCGATATTTTTTTAAACAAAATTGCTATGAAATATACAGATTTTCTGTTGGAATTTAATATAATTATTTCAAAAATATTAAAATAAAGAATGCTATATTTTATAAAAAAAAGAGGGCAAAACTGTTATTTTATTAAAATATATTTAGACTGTTATGTTAATAATGAAAAGTTTTCATAATTAAGAAAACTCTACAATGAATACTAATAACATTTTTCGACACTTCTATAAGAAGAAATACAATGTATATCTAATTCATCACCAATAACTCTTTCACAGATAGAAAATACGAACGCCTTATGATTACGAACAGTACTTGGACTCCATCAAAAGAGAAAGTTCGAACCCCACTACTATTTATTAAACTGAAAATGAGTAAGAAAAAGAAATATCTGTAAGCCTCCCTTGTGGTAGCAAACAAAAATGGGAGCAACATTTCTTTCCTCCCCATCCATTCTTCGTCACTCTCTTCCGATCTCCTTCCTGAACACTCGGGATGGATGATTGTGTGTGAAGTTGCAGAAAACGTTCTGCGGATTGGAACACAAGACTCCAGGGTGGGAGGGGGGGGAATTGAATCCTTGAAGACCGATCCTGTTCCTGGTGCCGCTCCCCGCACCCTCATCAATCATCTGGGTATCCCGAAAAGGATTATGCCTTCATCAGAACACAGAGGAATAACAGGCGTTGGCCTGGCGGGGCGAATCTCTCATCTTAATGTGGAATCAGAAGTGTTTACATATCGTCAGGAATAAAGCATCGGCCACGGTGGACATTAAATGAGGAAGTAAATTATCCCGATATATACATTCTGAAGTGCGTGTTTGGAGGAAGTGAATGACGTTCTAACATAAATAACCTATCTGTTGGTATGAAAGGCTGTGCATCATAAAGATGTTTATTTTTCTTGTATATAGAAAGAGCTGTTAGTTTTACCATTTTTAATATCAATCACCATCCCATAGTTTACAGACCATTTAAGCTATTTTACTGTGGTGCCTAATACAATTTCAGTAAAACCTTTTTAAAACCATATACTACTGTGCCG
The DNA here is from genome assembly GCA_021605095.1 of Caerostris extrusa. Taxonomy (NCBI): domain Eukaryota; kingdom Metazoa; phylum Arthropoda; class Arachnida; order Araneae; family Araneidae; genus Caerostris; species Caerostris extrusa. The sequence goes on from BPLR01001855.1 coordinate 109,633, forward strand.
CAAAAGTAAGACAAATTATTTTTTTTTCAAAAACCCTTTATTTATTTTTCCAAATTTATATCATCGCCTTCAAAGTAATCCCCCTCCATTCACAATGAACTTTTTTGCCAACTTTTTTTCCAATCCTCAATGCATGATAAAAAGTCATTGGAATGGATGGCCTTCAGAGCGCACGGCTATTCATGTTGAATTTCTTCAATCGACCCTAAATCGTGTCATCGGAGTGGTCGTTTGTGTTTACGGAGCAGCCAGAAGTCGCACGATGGTTGTGGAACGATATGAGTTTCATTTTTGTTGAAAAAGTGGGGAAGAATCAATGCAGTGGGAAATGGCGCATTCAGTGTTTTGGTATCAATTGCTCTAAACTGAATTGACCGATTCTTTTGAAATTCAAACATCGTAAGCAAGGTCTCTGATTACAAATAGATGGTTTGCAAGCACAAAATATTTAATTTTGAACGTGAGCTTCGTCGGTTGAGGTTGATGGTCGGTCAGAAAGCTCTTCGTCTTCAACGCGCGCTCTGCCTTCTTGAACTGTTTATACCACTTCTAAACATTTCTTTCCGTTATAGGAATGGTCACCGAACGCCGTCTGCAACATTTTATACGTTTCTGTAAACAAAATTTAATGCAAGTTCTTTGCTTAATTAATTCAGACATTTCAAAAATTGCCAGAATCAGTTGTAGCGTTCTCACAAAGCCAAGCGTAACTCAAACACTTATGAATATTTTGACTTCAGATATCACAAAGATGTCAAGTATAGTGCCAGCAACTTAAAAAAAAAAAAAATTGAAATTCCATAAGCCCCAGGAATTTTAAGTTGAAAATTGGTCTTACTTTTTGGACATGCAATATGTGCAATTTAATTAAAATTACAATTTTAAAGGGATGTGATTTACTATTATTCAGTAGGCAGCACCTCTTCAACATATCCAAAAGCAATGCAAATATTATTCTACCTACCAGAAAAGAACAAAACAATGAGATTTTGAAGCAAAGAATCAATATAACTGCAATTAAAAATAAAATAAAGCTATGGATTTATGTGTTATTTGAAGAGGAAATGCAACAACAGTAAATAAAAATTTTATGATCATATAACATATGACAAGGAGGAATATATCCTAACATATAATAATGTTAATATTGAATAAAGTATATGCAATTTAATTAAGATAAGAACTTTAAGCGGATGTGGTTGATTATTCCTCAGTAGTCAACACCTCGACAACATGTTCAAATCCCAGCACACATAGTAAATATCATTCTACTCACAAGAAAAACAAAGCAGTTAGATGACGAATAAAATAATCAATTTACTGCAACTAAAAATAAAATAAAGACATGGGTTTATGTGATATTTCACATATAATTAATGATAAAATTTTCAACAGCAAAAAAAAGTTTAAACTATTACGGCTAAAATCTGTGAGAAAAAGAAAAAAAAAAAAAGGCGAAATCATTATTCATTAAATGAGTAAAATTAACTATATTCTAAACATTATGAAAGCATTTTATCCCTTCATTTATTTAGTCTGTAGAGCTGATGCAGCATATTTTAATTTCAATTCAATTTAATTAAAATAAGGTATGTGGTTGACTACACTTCAGTATGCAGCATCTTCTCAACTTAATTAAATCCCAGTGCACGTAGTAAATATCATTCTACCTACAATAACAACAAAAAAAAAACAATGAAATGACGACGCTGAAAATCAATATAACTGCAATTAAAAATAAAATAAATCTATGGGTCAACAGCTAACAAAAAAAAGGTTTAAACTATTACCGCTCACATCGGTGAGGAAAAAAAAAACCGAAATCATTATTTATTAGTTAAGTAAAATTAACTATATTCTAAATATTCGGAAGACATTGTATTCCCTTCCTTTATTTAGTCTGCAGAACTGATGAGTACATCCTACTCTTCGGTATTTAGTACTTCGTCAACATATTAAAATCGGAGTACAAATATTAAATATCCTTCAACCCACAAGAAAAAAACAAAAGCAATCAAATGACGGAACAAAAAGAGAATATAACTGCAATTAAAAATAAAATAAATTCATTTAATTATGTGATACTTCACATATAATTAAAGATGATATTTTCAACAGCTGACAATAGAAAAGGCGAAACTACTACAGCTCACATTTTTGAAAAATAAATTGAAGTCATTATTTATTAAGTAAAATGAACTATATTCAAAAATATCCTGAAGACATTGTATTACTTCCTTTATTTAGTCTGCAGAACTGATGCAGCGAATCCTAATTCCTGCTACGTCACACCTGCAATCTAGTTCTTCTCAGAAATAACGCGAAGAAACGCGTAGGAGGCACACTACCAGGAAATACAACTGTAACAAGTTAACGAGCTGGGGAAAACACACCTATTCCATTCAAATTATAGCCGAGTTTTGATGGGCGACCTACATCCCAAGTCTTGGAAACTCTTTAAGTTGCTCGGCTTCCGTAATGGCGACCGAAGAAAAGTCTTCCCATCTGACTGGCTTTCACTAATGATAATTAACGGCTATTACTGTAATGGCACATGGAAGGAGTTCTCATCGTGCCTGGAGCAATGAGAACTCAGCAAAAAGTAGTTAGCCATTCGATAGATAACATCTAGGAGGGATCGCCGCGTTTTCAGGAGATGGCTGTTAGTTATATGAATCGATATGGATGGTCTCCTGGTTCAAACAATTCGACCACCGTCTAAGATAAAGCCTGTAATGAAGGACCAGACCTTAAAGGAATGGCTTGGGCAAAAGGGAAATAGAGTCATATTGGAAAAGGTGCAGATTAAAATTGTATGCACTTTTGAAAAGGAAAGAACAAATTCTATCTAGATTTCCATTTTTAAATGTGTACACAACATGATTAAACTGCTTACCTTAGTCTTTTATTTATTTCATTATTACCCATCGTTGAAAATTGAATCACATTCGTAATTTATTAACAAAAAGGAATAAAATTAATTCTGTTTTGTTGGAAGGAAATTAAATACTGATTGAGAATGTTTGGATAAATAAAATTTTGTTGTTGTTGTGTTTATCTTAAGCAAATGTATTACGCGATAATAAAGTTGCGAATTCACTTTCAAATGTGGATTTTCACTTTCCAAACCACATTTACATCTGAGTGATTTTATTGACTTTAAACAGTGGAATTTTATGAATTGCTGGGCATTGTATTAAATAATTATTTCTTTTAAGGGTTAATCAAATAGAAGTTGTTGATAAATTAATAAGTAATTGTTAAATAAATAAGCCATGATTTAATCTAAAGGCATAAAAATGAACATTATTCATGAACCATTTTCATATTTTTAGTATAAATTTAAATAAAATTTGTTTTTATTATAAGTAGAAATGATCTTAAAAATAATGAGACTGAAATGCTATAAAAGTGAAACCAAATCTGAAACTCCCGTACCTTTTCAAGTAAGATAAGTTAAGATCGTAGGCCAAAAAGTCTTTTCATTGGAGTTAAAACGGGCAGCAAGTAAAAGTGGACTTCGTATCTGCTCCTTAGGGATATTTACTTAAAAAATTGTGGTTGCTAAAAGGGGTAGCAGCGTAGTAATTCGTCATGGTGTTCAATTGGAAAAGCTAAATCTGCTATATAAGAAGTTGTCAGCAGAATCACTTACATAGAAACGATCAACATTTAAAAAAACATTAATTAGAAAAAATAAAGTGCTATAGATTTGAAAATATGAAATTTCATTGTTTATTGTTTAATTTTTATTTGGTTTATATAAAGATTAAAAAAAAAAAATTAGGTTTCCAGAATATTAAATTGATTTTCTTAATGTATCAATTGTTCTATTTTTAATTTAGAAATACTTCAATAAATAATTGTTAATTGTTGTTTCTTTTAAAGTTTAATAAAATAGAATTTGTTGATAAATTATTAAGTAATAATTAAATACAGATGTCATAATTTAATTTAAAAAAAAAAAAAAAGAACAATGTCCATGTACAAAATTAATTGTTTTAGTGCAAAATTTAAATAAAATTTGTTATTATTAGATGTAAGAAAACAAGACTAAACTGCTAAAATGTGAAATCGAACCGAAAGCTCCAATACATTTGCTAAGTAAGATAAGATCGTACAGCAGAAAGTCCTTTTATTTGGATTTAAAATGAGTAGAATTTAAAGCAGACTTCACCCCTCCTCCTTAGAGCTATTTGTTTAAAAATTGTGGTAACTAAAAATGAATACAGCTTAGTTCTCTAGTTTACGCTAAATCTACTATTTTTGAGAAATTGCCAGCTGAATCATTTACATTGAACATATCAACATTTCAAAAAACATTAATTAGAAAAAAATTATATACTGTAGATTTGAAAATCTGAAATTTCACTGTTTATTGTTTAATTTTTATGTTTACATAAAGATAAATTTAAAAAAAAAAAAAATTGTTTGGTTATTCATAATATTATAATTTGTGCTTTAATATTATCTATTTTCTTGATGCATCAATTGTTAAAATTGTAATTTAAAAATACTTCAACATAAATAAATCTGAATAAACATATGTAATGTAAATGACATCTTTTTTTCTTTTACCTTTTTTGGTAAATTTAAATACAATAAATATACAAATATTTTTAAAAATTCTCATTGTTATAAATCTCGTTTTTTTTTATTTTATATTTCTTTTTATTACATTAAGTTAATAAATACAAATTAAATTATGAAACATGTTGTTAATTTAAAGTTTACAGATGTCGATTGATGAAATGTGAATGTAAATATGTAAATGATGTAGAGTAAAAGTTTACTGGTGTTTAGGGAAATTTAAAAAGAACAGGTAGTTCGTTTTGAGATTTGTGAATTATGTACAGCATTTACATTAACAAAGCATAATATTTGGCATTATAACAACTATCATAAGACTATCCACAGCTACACAGAATTTTTCTACCTGACAGTTCTATCAGAGTTCTGTTTCCTCATGTTATGAAATATTTCTTTTACAATATCTCAATAAATAAATCACACTGTTGATAACTCAAGTATTTTATCAAGTATTCATATCTTCCAAAATGATGTTTTTCATTTCATAACTCAAGCTTTTTAAGATTCTGATGATAATTTTCATATTAAATTTAATACAACACAACTCATACATTAGATCGAAATTGACTTATAAACAATATATATTGTTATCGATTCTCAGCATATAGTGTTAAATTAATATTGAACATTTTTTTTTACCTATTTAATAGTCTGTTACTTAACATCTATAGCTAAGAGAATAAGAAATTTAATCAAGTATTAAATGTCTTATTACATTTGATATTTAATCAATATATATATACTATATACACAATATGTATATACTTAAATATACATATATTTATATATAATGGAGCAATAAGAAACTTCTATTACATATTTAAAAAAATTTATTCGTAAATTTATTAATAACATGAGTATTGCCTGGACGCAATTTGTTGCCTAAATTATATAAGCATTCAGTTATAAAATAAATAATCTAATTTAATAATAATAATTTTTGTAAAATAATAAATCATAAATTCAAAAACAATTGTATTACAAACTTTACAGTTAATTTATATTACAATTATTAAAAAAAATTAAAAAAAACTAACTTCCTTAACGCATTTTTTAGTTATATTTCTACTTTTATTAATTTATGTAATTAATATTTACATCAAATATAAATTAAAAAAATTATCCTGTCACAATGTTTACAATATTTTTACCATTTTAAGATGAAAGAATTTTTTATAGGACGCGCATTGTGAAACAAATATAAATACTTATTTTCTTATGGAAAAATGTGTACTACATGTGATTAATATAAAATATGTTTTCTTTGAATATGTTTCTCTTCATACATCCGCCTGCAAAACAAATATTTACACCTATTTTCCTCATCGAAAAAAATATGTACCACCTGTGATAAAAATAAAATGAGGTTCCTCGGAAAAGTTTTATTCGTATTCTACATTGCTGTGTCAACTGACATTTGCATCGTGAATTTTCAAGACTATGGTCAATTCAAATATTGACGAGAATCTTCATTTTAAATCAGTTTTCTGAGGAGAAAGATTCCTTCTATTTTCGTCCAGTAATACGATATATATTTACAGTCTTCCTTCAATTCTGAAATGTGAAAAGAAATGTTAATCTACATTTTCTGTTTTTCTATTTTGAACAATACGACTAAAATAAGAAAATATAAAAAAAAAATACAATGTTATATTTCAATTAAATTTCACACATAAAAGTGATTTTATTGTATTCTTAATAATTTAATCCATTTTGAAAAAAATGGATTTAAATAACTTTTCTATCATTTTCATTTATTTAAATATTTCATATTATAAACATTTAATTAATATTTCATAGATAAACATTAAATGTTTAAATATTTCATATTATAAACATTTAATTTATTATTATATTTTAATTAAATAGTTGGAAAATTAAAATCATTCGTTTAAGTGGTTAAATGATTAGAATTTCCAAATATTTAATAATTTTTTTTTTTTTTTAATATTTTTGATTTTATGATTATTTTGATTTTTTTATTTTTGATTATGATTAATAGATTTTATCTCTATTGAGACACAAAATTTTTAAATTTAATTTACCTAAAAATATCCCATTAGTTAATATTTTTTGCCCACAAACTACTATAAATTCTTGGTAGCGAGTACACACCTCATTTTTCAGAAGTTTTTTTATCGATTTAAAAATTTAATTCATTATACATAAATAGCTTCATTGAATGAAATTCTTTTAAATTTAAAAATTATTTTCTAATCGGGTATTTTCATAACGAGTAAACCTCATTAAATATAATATTCTCAATATTTTTTTTTTTTATTTTCTAAGGTACATTCAATAGTATTATAGAAAAAATTAATGTAATAAAATATTTATTCATTGGAACGTAACAGAGATTTATTCGTTATTATATCAAATAATATATATATTTTATTCAATACCATCATATATTTTAACATTATTTATATGAACAAAAAAAACGGCTGTATAAAGAACTATACCCAAAGTATGGAGTATGTATTACACAAATAATTTTTAAATAAAATAATTCAAACATTTCTTATTCAATAAAAAAAAAATTAATTATATCAAAATATGAGCAATTATTTCAACCATTATACAACCATAAATTGTTAGTATATCTCAAATATGACAATTGAAAAAAATTTCGTTTATTTTATTTTCCTGCATTTGATATAAATGAAAAAAAAAATATTTTTTTCAAAAACCCTTTAAAGCTTACACCGAAATAAAGATTTGAAAAATTCGATTTTTAAGTTTAAGAAGTTCCAGAATAAATTTTAGTTTCTCCTCATTTATTCAAGAACAGAAAGGAAAGAAAGAAGAAATTGCTGTAATCTAAGTATCATCACAAGATGCGGGGAGAAAAACAACAACAACTTATGATCTCTATACATTTAAACCCATCCCCCAAAAAAAATAATAATACGACGAAGTAGTAAAACTACTGTAACTACAATGAATTACATGTTTTAAAGATGTCAATAGGATGTTCTGGTAGCACATCCGTTCCCATACTGGTTTACTACAACTCGCTGGAGTGTAAATAGCCAGTAGAGTGTTAAAAAAGTAGGAAGAAGGGAAAAAGAAATATTGCTTCGCAGGATGAGTTTAGGAGGACAAGGCTTAGCAGAAGAGGACCCGGTATTATATCAGTGTCCGCGGTGTATAAGTCTGACGGATGAAGGCTTTTGATGGATAGGCAGAAGGATAAATATATCGTGTCAAATGGAAATCTCCTTTTGGAAGGAAAAGTTGGGAGGATGGATTTTGCCCCTCAAAATATTTGCTGCGTCTATCGGTACCCTTTAAGAGGAAAAAAATTTAGTGAAAAGAGTTTGGATGAGCGCAAAAAAAGTGTGTGCTTTCAATCCCTTTTGAGCAAATTCAAAATTTAAAATATTGGTCAAATAATCCGTCGTGAAAGTTCGTTGAAATTCAGGGTTCATAGTATCAAGTGAATGTGGGGACGAATATTTAGTTCAGGTATATATCACACTATTAATAATTCAATTTACTATTTATCTTCTTAGCTATGAAAATTAAATTATTCATGTCAATTTCTAATTCCATGATATATTTGATATTATATGATTCCTTACACTTTTGAAGATGTTTCCAACATAAATAGAACAGGACTATAACCTGACTGTGGAGTATTATGATTTTTATAACATTTATCATATATACCATTATGCCAATAATTAAGTCCTTGTAAGAATTTATAAATTGGGCAAGACGTGAATTTATGAAAGTAATACTAAAGTATTTTCTTTCTGGAGAACATGTGACTATTTATTAATCATATAATATAAAAATACACATTTTTTGGTTGAATATGAAAAAAAAATTTATTTTATTGGTAGAGCAAAGTTACTTATTGAAAAACAAAAAAGATATAATAGGGAAAATGATTATCTTTTATGATGTTGTAATCCATGGGAACTCAATGTTATCAAATTTAAATCAGACTGCTGACTATTAGTGACTGGAATTGTTTTTCTATATTAAATATTGTAGTATAACTGCTTGACTTCCGTTATTTATAAATTTGGTTATCTCTTTCAAACGCATATAAAGAGTATGAAGTTTTTTCATTCGTAATACCCTACCCATGAATCCTGATCGATAAATAAAACCTCAAATTCCAACCTATCAGCTTTAGTAATTAAAATTTTTTATTTCGGAAAATTCGTATTATAATATGTTCAGCCAATCTGATCCTTTTTCAGTATCCAACAAAACATTTTATTTATTTATTTTTTTTTATTAATCCTTAAATCGAAATAAAAAGAGAATCAATCTAAGAGATGGGTGGACAAAAATAGCTCTACGTAATCTTGACGCGAACTCATAAGCAACTTTTGGTATTTGTATACAAACAAATAATTTAACATGGTACAGAATAAGAAAATTAACACTGAAAATTGTAAGTTATGAAGGTGTCTAAAATAATAACTTTTAAGAATTCAGTAGGGAAGAAAAAAAAAAAAAAGAAATCAACTCTTTTCTTCAACATTCAATAAATATAAAAATAAACCTATAAAAATGAAATGGAAAAACTAATTTTTTTTACATTCTCTATTACTTAATTATCTAAAAAAAACCATATGTGTCAAGCAGTAAATTTAATTTTTTTCAAAAAAATTCATTAAAAAGAAGTATTATCTCGTGTCACATATTTGCACTGCATACAAATAACAAATAATATAATACAAAATTTAAAGTCAATTCCTACCTTTTTCCTCGTTATTACAGAAAGTCCTTTATAAATAATCTTCATTCAATTTTTTAAGTTAGAAAAAAATTCTATCTCTCTCTCTCACATACACACTTTCCATCTCTCTCACTAATTTAATCACATGTTTCACTTTCCCTTTTGTTCCCTCCTTGACTCCGACTACAGCCCATAATGAAAAAAAAGAAATTGAAAAATTTTTTTTTCCAGCGATCTTAATGCTTCGCCACTGACGGTATTTATTTCTAAGTTTATATCCTGCTAAATATATAAGAGAAATTTCTTTCTCCCATATCAAACTAAAATTAATTAATTAAATTTCATTAATGAATTAATATTTGAAAAAAAAAACTGTATTAACACCCAATGTCATCCACTTTAAGTTTAAAAAATGTTTTTGAACTTGAGTGGATGAATAAAAAGTATTTTATTAAGGATTGAAAATTTGGAACAAGATATATAAATATATATAGGAGAGAGTGAATTTATGGTAGGAATTGAAAAATCTGTGTAAATATAATCAAAGTACATATATATTTAAAAACTAAGTCAATATATTTTTTTATGTGACTATAATTTAGTGCCCACTTTTATTTTCTTTTACATTTAAATAAAAAATTACACACTTAAATATGAATTTTCAATTACGTTAGATAAAAAATAAATGAATAATTTTTGATGAGATTTGCTCTGAAATAGAAAATTATAAATTGAAAAACATTTATTAATAAGACAAATTTGTTTCAAGGAACAAATACATTATTTTTGTAAGAAATTAACTTAAGTTGATTATTTAATAAATTAAAAAAATCTTACATTTTAATTTAACTTAAATTTGTAATTTAAAAAGCTACATGCATGTTTATTCTAATAATGAATGAAGAATTATTTTAAATTTGTCTTCAAAACCATCAATAAAAAAGTAAAACCACTGTTTGTTTTTAAAATAATATAAATTGGGTATGTAATAAAGTATTAGTTTAATGAGAATATTAACTAAGATTTAATATTAATGTTATATTATTCATTTTTATTTCTTTTATGAAAACCATCTTGTAGTTATAATGGAAACATAGCTTAAGGTAACAACATGATTTAATTTTTCATGAAACAATTCTTGCAAGTTTAAGTATAAATTGAAAATGTTAAATTAATTTTTTTCTTGAAAACTTAATTTACAACTTCATGAAATATTAACAACCGTTTTTAAATTATTTAACTTTCAGAAAGTGTACGATAAAACTACTTTTATGAAAATTGGAGAATTTTTGTTTTTTAAATTACCGTGCATTAATATTTTTGAAAAAGGAAGGCCTTACTAATAAAGTCAATAAAATATTCATGTTTATTTCAAAATTTACTAGAATTAGATTAATAAATTTAATACTTGGTTTTGTGTTATTATTGTGTTATCTGTATCTTTTAAATAGATTAGTTTTTAGTTAAGTCATGATCAATTTCCAAAGCTGATTCTAGTAGAAAATTAAATATTTTCAATTTAATAATTTTACAATTCTTTTTATAAATTAAGTATTCATTTCTAATTTGTCGATATACGAATATGTATATTATTTATTTTTAATTTAATGTAACATATGTATTTTAAGTCCCATTCATTTAAAAAAAAATGATGACATAAATTATTTATTAATACTATGTATCATTATTGAAGCAATTTTTAAGCTTTAAAAATAACATTAATTCTATATGCAAATGATATGCAATTAAAATTTAATTTACTAAAAAAAAAATAGTATAATGGAAGGCAGTATTTTTAATTAATTCTTTGTATTATTATTTAAATCTCTTTTTCTTTTCATTATAATATTTGTTTTTTTATTAAAACAGAATTAGCACGGATCTTTTATCATGGCATAGTTATTTCAAAAATAATTTATCACTTTTTCCGATTTCACAATGACTATTTAAATTTTTATTTACGGTATAAGAAATCAATTTAATCATTATGTGAGGAAATCTTTTATTTATAATATTTTTTTTTCTCTGTTATATCTAATTTTACTTCTGATACTTGTAAATTATTACATTGCATTTATATAATGCTTAGAACGATATTTTAACATTTGATGAATCTGGATATAAATTTTAGCCATTGAAGTTATTTTAAACGAGAACTGGAAAATAAGATTTCAGAATAAAATATAACAAAATTTCATTGAATTGAGCTGTTAACAATGATTAATTAACTTTGTTATTTTCTAATTGCAAGTTCATTTGATAATTTTGAAACAGCTTAATAATTATTAGTTAATTTTCCCACATTGTAATGATAACTAAAATATTGGTTTGTACAACAAAACCTATTAAATATTCCATGTCTACACTGATATACATACTGAATTGATATGAAAGACGATATTGGTAAAGTGAATATCAATTTCAAAGTGATCTACCCGTATCCCAGTAAATAACTATTTTTACCTCACCTAAACAATCCTCCAAACTAGAAAATTTCATATAAAATGTATGTTACTTTTCAAGCAAAACCTGTAAGAATGATATACCCAAATAGACGGGATGTAGAGAGTTAATTCAAATATATTTACGATACTTTTATTTCAAAATTACAATGACAATATGACACACAAAATTAATAGAAATACGGACACAAAAAACCCAAGTCTACCACGAATGACTACCAACAACGAAGTTCTAAAGTATGGGGAGAAAAATTCTTACACCGAAGTACTGTTACAGTTAAGTATATTGGTAAAAAAATGTTCAAAAAGTGGTAAATAGTTTAATAAGTTATAGATATATATACAGCATTTTTGAAAACTACACTACTGTGTTTTCCTATATTATTTGGAGAAATGAAGGGTGGGCAGATCAAATCTGCCTAACTTTACATGGGGCATGTACCGGAAAATTCCATGCTAGCTAGCCACTCCTTGTCTAGTTATGGAACACGCTAACTTGGTATGAAATTGAGGTTTATTTTTATAACAGCAAAATAAAAAATAAATAATTAATTACAGCAAACGAATATTAACATATAACATATACAACATCAGAGCAAATATTAGGATTGTTACAACAGAATATATAATTTTATTTAATATAATTAATTCATTTTAACTATAAATGTTTAAACCGTACAAAACGTACGTATTAACGATTAGATAAATTTTCGAGGAACAATTTTTTGTGACATTTTTAAGCAAATTTTAATTAAACATACATTTTTTTGCATATGAATTAAAAAAAAAAAGAATTATTTGAAAATATTAAAATAACAAATGCTAACTTTTTGTATATATCCAGTGTAAAAACCAATTATTTAATAAAAAACAGGAGGCATAATTGTTATTTTATTGAAATATTTTTGGACAGTTTTGTTAATAATGAGAAGCTTTCATTATTAATAAAACTGTCTACAATAACATTTTCGAGATTTCTACAAGAAGAAAGGCAATGCATATCTAATTTATCGTCAATAACTCTTTCACAGAGATAAAATACGAAAATCTTATTATTACGAACAGTACATCGACTCCATCAAAAGAAAATTTGAGCACCACTACCTATTTATTAAACTGAAAATGAGTAAGAAAAAGCTATCTCTGTAAGTCTCCCTTGAGGTAGCAAACAAAAATGAGAGCAACATTTCTATCCTCCCCATCCATTTTCGTCTCCCTCTTCCGATCTCCTTCCTGAACACTCGGGGAGGATGTTTGTTTATGAAGATGCAGAAAACGTTCTGCGGATTGGAACAAAAAGACTCCGGGGTGGGGTGGGGAAGGGTGAATCCTTGAAGACCGACCCCTGCTTCTGGTGCCGCTCCCCACCCTCATCAATCATCCGGGCATCCCAATAAAGGATTATGCCTTCATCAGAACACAGAGAAATAACAGGCGTGGGCCTGGCGGGATGGATCTCTCATCTTAAGGGGGAATCAGGAGTGTTTGCATATCGTCAGGAATAAGGCATCGGCCGCATTGGGCATTAAATGAGGAAGTAAAATATCCCGAGACGGTCTAGTTGGATGTGCAGTCAGAAGTACGTGTTTAGAGGAAGTAAATGACGTTCTAACATAAATAACCTTTCTGCTGGTCTGAAGGCTATGCATCATAGTGATGTATATATATATATATATATATATATATATATATATATATTTTGTAAAGAAAAAGCAATTAATTTTACAACATTTAATTTTAATCACCGTCCCATTGTTTATATATTATTTAAGCTATTTTGCTCTGGTGCATTGTACAATTTCTGCAATATCTTTTTTAAACCGCATAAATTATCTGTGTTAATTAAAGATTAAAAATTTTCAAAATATGCAGTTTTTATATAGGGAGTTAAATATTATTACTTCAAAATGTTAGAATGAAGGCGTATATATATCAGTTGTGTTTCTGAATATATATACGAATATTTAGAAAAAAAAACAATAAAAATAAATTATAAAAATATATTCCCAATAAAAATAATTTTAAAAAAAGTGGGGGAAAACAGTTCACAATTAGGAAAAATTATTATTTATTATATTCACAATAAAAATAATTATAAAAATTAGGGGAAAACAGTTCACATTTAAGAAAAATTTGTTATTCCTACAAGTAATATTTTTGTTCTACAGAAATTCAATACATCTTTTAATACATGTGCACCATAAGAGAATTTAAAAACATGCCTTATGAATATTTTCAAATTAAATTCTGTACCAATTTAATTTAATTCATTAATTGAATATGTACATGATTTGAGACTTCAACCGGTAGAAATACGATTCATATGTAATTTATCACCAACAACGCTATCACAGCGACGTACGTCCTTTACTCAAACTTTTTTTTTGCTTTTGATTAAATAATTTAAGATTGTAAAATTAACTGTTCTTTCTTTATACAAAAAAAAAAAAAAAATAAATAAATAAACAACTCTATGATGCATAGCCTTCCATACCAACAGAAAGGTTATTTATGTTAGAACGTCATTTACTTCCGCCAAACACGCACTTCTGAATGCAAATCCAAATAGACCGTCGCGGGATATTTTACTTCCTCATTTAATGCACATAGATGTCTTATTCCTGACGATATGCAAACACTTCTGATTACCCCTTAAGATGAGATCCATTACGCCAATCCCATGCCTGTTATTCCTCTGTGTTCTGATGAAGGCATAATCCTATTTCGGGACAGCCGGATGATTGATGAGGGTGGGGAGCGGCAACAGAAACACTGGTCGGTCTTCAAGGATTCAATTCCTCTCCCCACCCCCCACCCAGGAGTCTTTTGTTCCAATCCGCAGAACGTTTTCTGCATCTTCATGCACAAACATCCACCCCGAGTGTGGAGGAAGGAGATCGGAAGAGGGAGACGAAGAATGGATGAGGAGGAAAGAAATGTTGCTCTCATTTTTGTTTGCTACCTCAAGGGAGGCTTTACAGAGTTTTCTTTTTCTTACTCATTTTCAGTTTAATAAATAGTAGTGGTGCTCAAACTTTCTCTTTGATGCAGTCCAAGTACTGTTCATGATAATAAGGCTTTCGTGTTTTTCAGTGAAAGAGTTATTGATGATGAATTAGATATGTATTGCATTTCTTCTTGTAGCAGTCTCGAAAAATGTTATTAGTATTCAATGTATACAGTTTTATTAATAATGAAAGCATTCCGTTATTAACAAAAGTGTCCAAATATATTTTATTAATATAGCTGTTTTTCCCTCCTTTTCTTATATAAATTATTAGTTGTTACAGTGGATATATGCAAAAAACAGCATTCCTTATTTTAATATTTTAAATAATTATATTAAATTACGTATACGAAAATTGTATATTTAATAAAAATTTTGCTTAAGAATTATCACAAAATTTGTTCCTTCAAAAATTTATTTAATCATTAATCTTTTAATTAACACATGTGCTTTATGTGGTTTTAAAATCTATTGCTGAAATTAATTATATTATATACTAAAGTTATATATTTTGTTGTAACAATTCTAATATTTGCTTTGCTGTTTTATATGTTAATACATGTTTGCTTTATTTATTTATTTTATTTTTTGCTGTTGTAAAAAAAATATGTCTCGAATTTATGTCAAGTTGACGTGTACCACACGTAGACAAGGAGTGGTTCCTCGCCTAACATGAAATTAGCTGACACGTGACCCATGCAAAGTTAGGCAGATTTGACCTGCTACTCATTTCTCCAAAATAATATAGAAAACTACATTAGTGTAGTTATTTATTGTGATATAGGAAGATCACATTGAAAACAAACCTTTATTCACTGTGTCATCATATGGTCTATATCATTTCAATTCAATATGCCCATTGTCAGTGTAGGTATTGAATTTTTAATAGATCTTGTAGTGACAACTAACATTTTAGTTAACATTAAGATGTTAGAAGAGTAACTAAAAATAATTAAATTGTTTCAAAACTATGAAATGAATACGGAATTAGAAAAATAACAGAGTTAATTAATCATTGTCAAGAGCTTAATTCAAAGAAATTATGAAATTTTATTATATTTTATTCTGAAAGCTTATTTTCCAGTTCTCGTTCAAAATAACTTAAATGGTTAAAATTTATATCCAGATTCATCAAATGTTAAAATATAGTTCTTTAATAGAAATGAAATGTAATAATTTACAATTATCAGGAGTAAAATTAGATATAGCAGAGAAAGTAAATATATTATAAATAAAAGATTTCCTCGCATAATGACTAAATTGATTTCTTATACCGTTAAAAACTTTTAAATGGTTATTGTGAAATTGGAAAAATTGATAAATGAATTTTGGAATAACTATGCCATAATAAAAAAGCCATGTTAATTTTGTTTCAATAAAAACAAATATCATACGTAAAAAAAAAAAGTTGTTTAAACAATAATACAAAAGAGTTAATTAAGAATGAGACAAAATTAAAAATACTGTCATTCATTATACTATTTTTTGTAGGGTATATTAAATTTTAATTAAATTTAATTGTGTTGTGTATAGAATTAATGTTATTTTTAAACCTTAAAATTGCTTTAAAAATGCTACAAAGTATTAATAAATAATTTATGTATTCCTTTTTTTTTTTTTTTTTTTAAATAAATAGGACTTAAAAATACATATGTTACATTAAATTAAAAATAAATAATATGACATATTCGCATATCGACAAATTAGAAATGCATACTTAATTGATAAAAAGATTGTAAAATTATTAAAATTGTAAATATTTAATTTTCTACTGGAATCAGCTATGGAAATTGATCATGACTTAACTGAAAACTAATTTGTTTAATAAGATACAGATAACACAATAATAACGCAAAACCAAATATTAAATTTATTAATCTAATTCTAGTAAAATTTGAAATAAACATGAATATTGCATTGCCTTTATTAGTAAGGCCTTCCTTTTTCAAAAATTTTAATGCATGGTAATTAAAAAACATAAAAACCTCCAATTTTCATGTAAGTAGTTTTATCATACATTTTCGAAACTTAAATATTTTAAAACTTTGTTAATATTTCATGAAGTTCTAAATTAAATTTTCAAGAAAAATTTAATTTAACATTTTTAATTTATACTTAAACTTGCAAGCGCTGTTTCATGAAAAATTAAATCGTGTTGTTACCTTACGCTATGTTTCCATTATAACTACAAGATGGTTTTCATAAAGAAAATAAAAATGAATAATATATCATGAATATTAAATCTTAGTTAATATTCTCATTAAACTAATACTTTATAACGTACCCAATTTATATTATTTTTAAAACAAACAGTGGTTTTACTTTTAAGATTTATTGATGGTTTTAAAGACAAATTTAAAATAATTATCCGTCCATTATTAAAATAAACATACATGTAGCTTTTAAATTACAAATTTAAGTTAAATTAAAATGTAAGATTTTTTTATTTATTAAATAATCAACTTAAGTTAATTTCTTAAAAAATAATGTATTTGTTCCTTGAAACAAATTTGTCTTATTAATAATTGTTTCAATTTATAATTTTTTATTTCAGAGCAAATCTCATCAAAAATTATTCATTTATTTTTTATCTAACTTAATTGAAAATTTATATTTAAGTGTGTAATTTTTAATTTAAATAAAAAAAAAGAAAATAAATGTGGGCACTAAATTGTAGTCTTATAAAAAATATATAGATTTAGTTTTCTTAAATAAATATGGACTTTGATTATATTTACATTAATTTTCAATTCCTACTATAAATTCACACTCTCAATATATATATTTATATATCTTGTTTTAATTTTCAATCGTTAATAAAATACTTTTATTCATCCACTCCAGTTCAAATACAATTTTTTATGTAATGAATGACATGGATGTTAATACAGTTTTTTCAAATATTAATTCTTTAATTAAATTTAATTATTTAATTTTAGTTTTATATGGGAGAAAAAAAAATTTAACTTATTTAAGATATTTAGCAGCATATAAACAGTCAGGGGGCGAAGCGTCAGATCGCTGGAAAAATTTTCTTTTTCAGATTCTTTTTTCATTATGGGATCTAGTCGGAGTCAAGGAGGGAACAAAATGTGAATAAATTAGTGAGAGATATGGAAAGTGTGTATGTGAGAGAGACAGAGATAATTTTTTCTAACTTAAAAAATTGAATGAAAATTATTTATAAAGTACTTTCTGTAATAACGTGGGAAAAAAAGTAGGAATTTACTTAAAATTTTTAAATATTAATTGTTATTTGTATGCTGTACAAATATGTAACACGAGATAATACTTCTTTTAATGAATTTTTGAAAAAATAACATTTTATTCTTGCCACGATCAGGATTCATGGAAAAGGTATTAAGGACGAAAAAAAACTTCATACTTTTTATATGCATCTGAAAGAGATAAGCAAATTTATAAATAACGAAAGGTAAAAATGCTTTACTACAATATTTAGAATAATACAATTCCTGCAAGTATTCGGCACTGAAGATGGAAAAACCGCGTGAAGAATACAATATTCAATTTTAAATATGTTACAGTTACTATGTTATTTAAAATAGTTTTATAGCTAAATAGCTTATTCGAATACTAATTGGGGATAATCTTTAACAAATAGTCCTTACAGGTCAGTACATTTAATTTACCTAGCGAATCTTTTAACTGGAAAACTACACAATAAAGATAGGCAGTACTATGTAGCATAAAATTGCAATTTATTGTGTTAGTAGACACTAGACAGGAACTCTTATGGTATAATAATTTACGTTATGGATTAGATACTATTGCGGATACTGAAAGAAATCCAGTGTAGTTTGTTATTTAATTAGTAAGTGCAAAGCACCTCGTATTGATAGAGAAGCTGAAAAATGGAAGCTTTCCAGAATTATTTTTTCCCGTACAATATATAAAAGTACAATAATTATCCTCGAAAACCTTCCGACAGAAAATGAACAGAACAAAATGTGATTCTAATCAGTTGGAAATCAAAATATGCGATTAAGGAACCATTTCAAAATGACTATTTAAATTTGTAGATTTAAGGTTTTCTATGTTATAGAGTTAAAATTGTCGATATTATAATAATAAAGGTTCTCTTTGTTTTAATGAATGCTGTGCTATTCAGTTGTAAGTCATAATATGAGAATAATATACCATTTCAGCCTATGTTGTAGAATTAAAGGCGTAATTTTTTAAATATTAAGAGGCCTTTAATCACAGTAAGCTTTTCAATTTCTTAACTTATTATTTAATATTGAATGTTTCCAGATTTAAATTTTATGGCATTGTGTTCACAGGGGTACATCAACAAAATGAGTAATCATTATCAATATTATATCTATTGTTTCTCAATAAGTAACTTTTGCTCTACCAATTAAATAAATATCTTTTTTTCATAATTCATATTCAAACTAAAGATTATTTTAATACTAAATGATTAATAAAAATTCGCATGTTCATCAGTAAAAGAATACAGGTGTTAAGTTCATAAATTCCTATATAATGCCTAATTTATAAATTCATACAAGGATTTAATGATTGACATGATTATATAGAAATCAATATATAATAAATGTTTAAAAAATATAATACTCCACTGTCAGATTATAATCTATCCATTTATGCTCTTGATGTTCAAACACCCTCAAAAAGGAAGGAATCATTTAATATCAAATATCATGGAATTAGAAATGAAAGGAATTATTTAATTTTCATAGCAAAGAAAAGAGTAAATTGAATTATTAATATTGTGACAATATACCTAAACTAAATATTCGTCCCACATTCACTTAATACTATGAACAATTAATTTCAACTAACTTTCACCATGGATTACATGACCAATATTTTAAATTTTGAGTTTGCTCAAAAGGGATTGAAAGCACACACTTTTTGCACTCCTCCAAACTCTTTTCACTCAATTTTTTTTCCTCTTAAAGGGTACCGATAGACAGAGCAAATATGTTGAGGGGCAAAATCCATCCTCCCAACTTTTCCTTCCAAAGGAGATTTTCATTTGACATGATATATTTATCCTTCTACCTATCCATCAAAAATCCTTCATCCATCAGACTTACACACCGTTGACACTGATATAATAAAGGGTTCTCTTCTGCTAAGCCTTGTCCTCCTAAACTTATCCTACGAAACAATATTTTTTTTCACCCCTTCCTACTTTTTAACACTCTAGTTAGGCAGTAGCCTATTTACACTCCAGCGAGTTGGAATAAACCAGTACTGGAACGTATGTGCTACCAGAACATCCTATTGACATCTTTAAAACATTAAATTCATTGTAGTTACAGTAGTTTTACTACTTTCTAGCATTATTATTCTTTTTGCGAAGGGTTGAAATGCATAGCGATCATAAGTTGTTGTTGTTGTTGTTTTTCTCCCACATCTTGTGATGATACTTAGGTTACAGCACTTTCTTCTTTCTTACTTTCATTTATGTTCTTGAATAAATGAGAAGAAACTAAAATTTATTCTAGAATTTCTTACACTTAAAAATCGAAATTTTCAAATCTTTATTTCGAGGTATGCTTTACAAGGGTTTTTGAAAAAAAAAAAAATATATATATATATATTCCTTTATAAGAAATGCAGGGAAATAAAATAAACGAAATGTTTTACTATTGCGATATTTAAAGATAGTTATCAATTTATGTTTGTACTAGTATAATACTTGAAAAAATGAAATAATTGTTTGATATAATAAAATTGATATTTTATATGATAATATTTTAATAATAATATTTTATTATTTTAAAATATAATTTTTATATAATAAAATTGTTTTATTGGATAAGATATGTTTGAAATATTTTATTTAAAAAACAATTTGGGTAGTACATAATTCTATAGTTAATTGATACTGTGGGTAATATATATTTCTTTATAGTTCTTTAAATAGCAGTGTTATGTTCAAATAAATAATGTAAAACGTATGTTGTTAGTGGATAAATAATAAATAACATTTGATATAATATAATGCTCTCTGTTACGTTCAAATGAAAAAAGGAAGGAAAGTTGTAATATTAAATATATTATGGAATTATAAAGGAAATTAATTATTTAATTTTCATAGAAAAAAGATAGCAATTTGAATTATTAATATTGAGACAAAGAGGAATCTGAGTTTAGCTATAAAGTAAATATTCGTTCCACATTCACTTGATAATATGAACCATGAATTTCAACGAACTTCCACCACGGATTATTTGACTAATATTTTAAACTTTGAGTTGGCTCAAAAGGGATTGAAAGCACACAGTTTTTTGCACTCATCCAAACTCTTTTCACTCAATTTTTCCTCTTAAAGGGTACCGATAGACGGAGCAAATATGTTGAGGGGCAAAATCCATCCTCCCAACTTTTCCTTCCAAAGAGATTTTCATTTGACACGATATATTTATCCTTCTGCCTATCCATCAAAAGCCTTCATCCGTCAGACTTATACACCGCTGACACTGATATAATACCGGGCCCTCTTCTGCTAAGCCTTGTCCTCCTAAACTCATCCTGCGAAGCAATATTTTTTTTTTCCCCTTTTTCCTACTTTTTAACATTCTACTGGCTATTTACACTCCAGCGAGTTGGAGTAAACCAGTATGGGAACGGATGTGCTACCAGAACATCCTATTGACATCTTTAAAACATGAAATTCATTGTAGTTACAGTAGTTTTACTACTTTCTCGTATTATTCTTCTTTTGGGGAACAGTTTAAATGAGTAGCGATCATAAGTTGTTGTTTTTTTTTCTCTCCACATCTTGTGATGATAATTAAGTTATAGCATTTTCTTCTTTCTTTCATTTCTGTTCTTGAATAAATGAGGAGAAACTAAATTTTTTTTCTGGAATTTCTTAAACTTAAGAAGCGAAATTTTCAAATCTTTATTTCGGGGTAAACTTTAAAGGGTTTTTAAAAAATATATAATGCAAGAAAAAAAAATAAACGAATTTTTTTTCCTGTTGTGATATTTTAGATACTTATCAACTTATGATGGTATAGTACTTAAATAAACATAAAATAATTGCTCCTAATTGAATAAGACAATTGATGGAGCAAGAAATTGAATTGAATACGAAATTTTGAAATATTTTATTTAAAAATAATTTGTGTAATACATATTCCTTTATAGTTCTTTATACAGCCATTTATGTCCAAATCAATAATGTAAAGCATATGGTGGTAGTGTATAAATAATATTTAATAATTGATATAATATGTTCGCTTTTACATTTCAATGAATAAATAATTTTATTATATTAATTTTTTTCCGAAAAATAATACTATTGAATGTATCCTGAAAAATAAATAAAATTATTGTGAAAATTATATTTTATGGGGCTTATTCTCAATGGAAATACGCGATCAGAATTTAATTTTTAAACATAAAAAGTTTATGGGGCCGTGGGCTTGGCCAGCCAGGAATTTTTCATTCTATGAAGCTATTTATAAACGACTATAATGAATTTAATTTTTAATTGGATAGATAAATGCTTCGGAAAAATTAGGGGTGTACTCGTTACCAAGAATTTTTGTGGACAAAAAATATTTACCAGTAAAAACATATTTTTAGGATAAATTAAAATTAAAAATTTTGTGTTTAAATAGAGATAACATATATTAAAAGATAATGTACCTTAAAAAAAGATAAACTATTTGAAAATTATAATCAAACTACTACTTAATTTCAATTTTCCAACTATTTAAATTTAAAAAAATAATAATAAATTAAATGTTTATAATATGAAGTATTTAATTCCTATAATCTTCGGAAATATCATATAAAAATATTTGCATAAATGAATAATGGAGAAGATATTCAAATCTATTTATTTTTCGAAATGGACTAAATTATTAGGTATGAAATAAACACACTTCTATGTAAAAAATTTATTTGAAATATAATAATAGGGTGTTTTTAAATTTTCTTGTTTTAGTTGTACTATTTATAATAGAAAAACAGAAAATGTAGATGAACATTACTTTTGCACATTTCCGAATTGAAGGAAGACTGTAAATATATATCGTATTGCTGGACGAAAATAGAAGGAATCTTTCTCCTCAAAAAACTGATTTAAAATGAAGATTCTCGTCAATATTTGAATTGACCATAAAAAATGCGTGTCCAAGCAATTTCCAAGTTATTAAGAATTTTACAAAAATAAATTTTTTTGAAATATGCTATAAATTTTATTTATTGCTCTAATATATAAAAATATCATGTTTGTTTTGCAATTTATAAATATCTATATGGTTAAAAATAATGTCTTATTCTCTTAGTTATAGCTGTTATAATTAGGTATGTACAGCGGTTTTCTTAATAACTGTAATTTAAATTAGGTCATAAAAATCAATATGAATAATTTTTGACCCTAAAATATAGGCAAAAATGTGGAATCGATACCAATATTTTTGAAATATTCTTTATAAGTCAATTTTGAATTAAATATATATTAAATATTGTTATATTAAATTTCAGATATGAAAACATCATGCTGGGAATTAGTCTTAAAAACTTCAGTTATCTCGTCGAACAAATAAAATAATTAATGAAGATTTGAATATTTGACATATACTGAATCATTAAAAGCATGACTTATTTACTGAATTATTGTAAAAGTAATATTTCATAGCTTCATATTAAATAGACAATGTTATAATAAGCAAATAAATATAATATTAAAATATAACTTAATATTATATTTATTCACAAACTTGAGATTTTATGTAAAACGCCTCAGTTTAGAATATGTGCATTCATGAACATACGAAAAGGATAAAACATCTTTAAATTGTATTTCTATTAGTAATTACAACTTAAAATGGCATTAAACATGAAATACATTGGCCTACGATCTAAATTTATCTTGGGAGCTTCCGATACGTTTTCACTTCTTGTTTTCTTAGATCTAGTTATTCACAAACCACTGTGACCATTTCTACTTACTAGTAATAACAAATTTTCTTTAAATATTACGAAAAAGATTAAAGTGGTACATGAATAATGTTCATTTTTTGCCTTTAGATTAAATCATGGCACCTCTATTGAATTATTACTTATTAATTTATCAGCAACTTCTATTTGATTAAACCTTAAAAAAATAATTATTTAATACAATCCCAAGCAATTCATAAAATTGGAAAGTGAAAATCCACAATTGAAATTGAATTCGCAATTTCATTATCAGGTAATACATTTGTTTAAGCTAAACACAACAAATACATTTTGTTTATCCAAACATTCTCACAATCAGTATTTAATTTATTTCCAACAAAACTGAATTAATTTCATTCCCTTTTGTAAATAAACTACGAATGTGATTCAATTTTAAACGATGGTTAATAATGAAATAAATAAAAGACTAAGGTAAGCAGTTTAATCATGTTCTGCACACATTTAAACAGGGAAATCTAGATAGATTTTGCTCTTTCTTTTCAAAAAGTACATACAATTTTAATCTGCACCTTTTCTAATATGACTCGATTTCCCTTTTGACCAAGCCATTGCTTTAAGGCTTGGTCCTTCATTACAGGCTTTATCTTAGACGGTGGTCGAATTGTTTGAACCAGGAGATCATCCATATCGATTCATATAACTAACAGCCATCTCCTGAAACGCGGCGATCCCTCCTAGATGTTATCTATCGAATGGCTAACTACTTTTGCTGAGTTCTCATTGCTCCAGGCCCGATGAGAACTCCTTCCATGTGCCATTACAGTAATAGCCTTTAATTATCATTAGTGAAAGCCAGTCAGATTGGAATACTTTTCTTCGGTCGCCATTACGGAAGCCGCGCAATTTAAAGAGTTTCCAAGACTTCGGATGCCCATCAAAACTTGGCTATAATTTGAATGGAATAGGTGTGTTTTCCCCCAGCTCGTTAACTTGTTACAGTTGTATTTCCTGGTACTGTGCCTCCTACGCGCTTCTAAGTTATTTCAGTGAAGAACTTGATTTCAGGTGTGACATAGTAGTAATTGGGACGTGGACAATGGCTTTAGGATATTTAGAATATAGTTACTTTTACTTTTACTTAATTAATAAATAATGATTCCGATTTTTTTCATAGTTGTGAGCACTAATAGTTTAAACTTTTCTTTTGTTAGCTGTTGAAAATCTCATTTTAATTATATGTGAAGTATCACATAAGCCCATGTCTTTATTTTTTTTTTTTTAATTGCTGTTATATTCATTCTTTGCTTTGTCATTTCATTGTTTTGTTCTTCTCTTGTAGGTAGAATTATATTTACTATGTGTTCTGGGATGTGAATATGTCGACCAGATGTTACCTACTGATGAATAGTTAACCACATCCTTTTAAAGTTGTTATTTTAATTAAATTGCATTGAAATAAGGATATGATGCATCGGCTCTGCAGACTAAATAAAGGAAGAGATACAATGCCTCCAGGATATTTAGAATATAGTTAATTTAACTTATTTAATAAATAATGATTTCTCCTTTTATTTATTTCTCACATTTGTGAGAAGTAATAGTTTAAACTTTTATTGTTTGCTCTTGAAACTATCATCTTTAATTATTTGTAAAATATAACATAAACCTATGGTTTTATTTATTTTAAATTGTAGTTAAGTTGACTCTTTGCTTCGTCATTTCATTGTTTAGTTTTTTTGTTGTTGTAGGTAGAATGATATTTACTATGTGTACTGGGATTTGAACATGTTGACGAGGTGCTGCTTACTGAATAATAGTCAACAACATCCCTTTAAAGTTATTACTGTAATTGCATTGTATATACTTTATTTAAAATTAAAATTTATTATATTTTAGGATACATTCCTCCTAGTCATATGTTAAATGATCCTAGAATTTTTATTTTCTGTAGTTGCATTACCTCTCCAACACGCTTAAGGATATTTTAAAGAACTAGATTATAGGTGATTTTTTGATATTAGACTGTTTTGATATTAGACCGTTATATTTTGAGGAGCACATTTTATGATATTTTTAAACAATATTTATGCTAAATATTCAGTTTTTGGCATAGAGAATTTAATATAAATTTTCCAAAATATTAAATTAATGAATGCTGTTTTTTGTATAAATCCACTGCGACCACTAAAAATTTTATTAAAGGTTAGCAAAACTGTTGTTTTATTAAAATATATTTGGACAGTTTTGTTAATAATAGAAAAAGCTTTCACTATTAATAAAACGGTCTACAATGAATGCTAAGAAGATATTTCGAGACTTCTACAAGAAGAAATACGGTGCATATCTAATTTATCATCAAAAACTCTTTCACTGAGAGAGAAAATACGAAAGCATTATTATTACGAACAGCACTTCGACTCCATCAAAGCGAAAGTTTGAGCACCACTACTATTTATTAAACTGAAAATGAGTAAGAAAAAGAAATCTCTGTAAAGCCAACCTTGAAGTAGCAAACAAAAATGAGAGCAACATTTATTTCCTCTCCATCCATTTTTCTCTCTCTTCCGATCTCCTTTCTCAACACTCGTTGTGAATGTTTTGTGTATGAAGATGCAGAAAACGTTCTGTAGATTGGAACAAAAGACTCAGGGTGGGGTAAGGGGGGGAATTGAATCCTTGAAGACCGACCCCTGTTTCTGGTGCCGCTCCCCACTCTCTCATCAATCATCCGGGTATCCCGAAAAAGGATTATGCCTTCATCAGAACACAGAGAAATAGCAGGCGTGGGCCCGGCGGGATGGATCTCTCATGTTAAGGGGGAATCAGAAGTGTTTGCATATCGTCAGGAATAAGGCGTCCGCATCGGTGGGCATTAAATGAGGAAAGTAAAATATCCCGAGATGCTCTAGTTGGATGTGCATTCAGAAGTGCCTGTTTGGAGGAAGTTAATGATGTTCTAACATAAATAATCTTTCTGTGAGTTTGAAAGGCATTGCATCATAGACTTGTTTATTTTTTGCGCAAAGAGAGAGCAGTTAATTTTAAAACCTTTAATTTTATTCATCGTCCCATGGTTTTTTATACCAATTAAGCTGTTTTGCTCTAATATACTATTGTGCTGAAAAGTAAGATCAATTATTTTTTATTCAAGTAAACTTTTTATTTATTTTCTAAATTTATTTCATCGCCTTCCCCTCCGCGCACAATGCGCTTTTGACAACATTTTTTTAAATCATAAATGCATGTTTAAAAGTCATCGGCAAGGATGTCCTTCAAAGTGTTTTCCGATATAGAATGCTCACAATGCCGCTTCTGCAAGCATTCTGTGGTTTCAGCAAATGACTAAATTGAATGCAAGTTCTTTGTTCAACTAATTTAGACGTTTCAAAAATCGCCGGAATCCAGTTTTAAGAGTTCCACTAAGCCAAGAGTAACACAAACACTACTGAATATTTTGAAGGCACAGTAGTATAATACAATTTCAGCAATAATTTTCTAAAATCGCATAAAGCATATTCATTATAAGATTAAAGGTTAGAGAAACTTTTGAGAAAAATATTTGAGATATTTAAAAAAAAAAATTTCAAAATATGCAGTTTTTGCATAGGGAAATTATATTAATATTACAAAATATAAAAAATAAAGAATGTTTTCACTTTGAATATATATATTTAAAAATAAAATATAATTAATAAAACTTGAGGGGGAAAGCAGTTCACATTTAGGAAAAGTTTATTATTCCTAGATGTAATATTTTTGTTCTGCAGAAATTGAATAAGTGTTTGAATATATTTGTAAAAATGAAGGTTTTGAAGAATATATCTTTAGAAAATTTTTAATTAAATTATGTACTAATTTAATTTAATTTATTAATTTAATAGGTATATGTTTTGTGACTTCTACAAATAGAAATACGATTCCTATATAATTTATCGCCAATAACTTTTAGAACAGTGAAGATAGGAATAGTACTTCGATTCTCTCAAAGAGATAGTTTGCACAACACTATTATTTATTAAGTTGAAAATGTGTACGAAAAATAAATATATGCAAGCCTTCCCTTGTGGTAGCAACAAAAAATGAGGTATTGAGATTGTTATTATGGATGCTAATTATATTACTACCTAATATAATTTATTTCAAGTATTAAAAGAACGAATACTATTATATACGTATATATATACATTTATTACATATATATTATAATCGATATAAAATCCAATGCTATTATATATGTATATACAACTAATAATTTTTATAAAGATAGCATAACTTTTATTTTATTAAAATATATTTGGATGGTTTTGTTAATAAAGAGAAGCTTTCATTAGTAATAAAACAACTGTATACAATGTATATAGTAAAAACATATTTCGCGACTTCTACGAGAAGAAATACAATGCATATCTAATTTACCATCAATAACTCTTTCACAGAGAGAAAATACGAAAGCCTTGTTATTACGAATAGTACTTCGACTCCATCAAAAGAGAAAGTTTGAACACCACTACTATTTATTAAACTGAAAATCAGTAAGAAAAATAAATATCTTTAAGCCTCCCTTGAGGTAGCAAACAAAAACGAGAAAGCAACATTTCTTTCCTCCCCATCCATTTTTAGTCTCTCTCTTTCGATCTCCTTCCTCAACATTCGGGGTGGATGTTTGTGTATGAAGTTGCAGAAAACGTTCTGTGAGTTTGGAACAAAGACTCAAAGGGGTTTGGTAGGAATTGAATCATAAAAAGACCGACCCCTGTTTCTGGCGCCGCTCCTCTCCCTCATCAATCATCCGGGTATTCCTAAAAAGGATTATGCCTTCATCAGAACACGGAGAAATAACAGGCGTGGGTCCGGCGGATGGATCTCTCATCTTAAGGGAATCAGAAGTGTTTGCATATCGTCAGGAATAAGGCATCGGCCGCGGTGGGCATTAAATGAGGAAGTAAAATGCACCAAGACGCTTTTGTTGGATGTGCATTCATAGAAGTGCGTGTTTGGTGGAAGTAAATGACGTTCTAGCATAAAGTAACCTTTCTGTTGGAATGAAAGACTGTGCATCATAGATATATTTATTCTTTAGTGTGTGTAAAGAAAATGAGTTAATTTTACAACATTTAATTTGAATCAATATCCCATAGCTTGTAAACAATTTAAGCTATATTGCTTCGGCACATAATACAATTTCAGCAACAACTTTTAAAACCACATAAAGCATCTGTATTCATTAACATTAAGAGATTAAAAGTTAGATAAATTTTTGAGGAACAACATTCGTAATTTTTTTAAACGAAATTTTTCCTATATGTGCAAATTTTTATAGAGAATTTATTTAAACTAACGAATGTTATTTTTGTATATATGTGTAACAACTAATTTTTATAAAAAAGGAGACAAAACTGTTATTTTATTAAAATAAATTTGGACAGTTTTGATAGTAATGAGAAGCTTTCATTATTGATAAAACTGTCTACAATGAATACTAATTAAATTTTCGGAGACTTCTACAAGAAGAAATACTATGCATATCTAATTCATCAACAATAACTGTCTCACAGAGAAAATACGAAACATAAACGTGAAAACCGAAAAAAAAAAAAAACCGAGCAGAGAAAATACGAAAGCATATTATCACGAATAGCACTTTGACTCCTTCAAAGAGAATGTATAAGCAATAAAACTAATATGTTTTTCTATATTATTTGGAGAAATAGGAAGGGATTAGAATTGCCTAACTTTGCATGGGGCTTTTACTGGCTAATTTCATGCTAGGCCATGGACTACCCTTGTCTAGTTGTGGAACATTTCAACTTGACCTGAAACCGAAGCTTATTTTTACAACACCAAATATTAGGATTGTTATAAAGTAATGCATAGTTTTAGAATTTAATATAATTAATTAATTTCAGCAATATAGTTTAAAACCGCTTAAAAGCATATGTATAATTTAAATTATAAACGAATAGATAAATTTTTGCGATATTTTTAAACAAAATATTTTCTATATATGTTCCTACTTTTGTATAGGGAATTTAATATAAATATTTCAAAATAATAATAAGAATGAATGATATTTTTTTTGTAAATATCCAGTTTAACAACTAATATTTTTTATAATAACTAATATTTTTAAAAGGGGGGCAAAACTGTTAAAATATATTTTCATATTTTTGTTAAAAATGAAAAGCTAAAATAATGAAAAGCTTTCAGAATAAAACTGTATATAATGAATAGTAATAACATTTTGAGAGACTTCTACAAGAAGAAATACTATGCATATCTGATTTAACATCAATAACTCTTTCGCAGAGCAAAATGCGAAAGCCTGTTATTACGAATACTACTTGGAATCCATCAAAAAGAAAGTTTGAGCACACCACTACTATTTATTAAACTGAAAATGAGCAAGAAAAAGAAATTTCTGTAAGCCTCCCTTGAGGTAGCAAACAAAAAATGAGAGCAACATCTCTCTTTCCTTCCCATCCATTTTTCTTCTCTCTCATCCCATTCCATTCCTCAACCCTCGGGGTGGATGTTTGTTGATGAAGATGCAGAAAAAGTTCTACGGATTGGAACAAAAGACTCCGGGGGGGTAGGAATTGAACTTTGAAGACCGACCACTGTTCCTGGTGGCTCTCCCCACCTTCATCAATCATCAGGGCATCCCTGAAGAAGGATTATGCCTTCATCAGAACACAGAGA
Organism: Caerostris extrusa; assembly: GCA_021605095.1. Classification (NCBI taxonomy): domain Eukaryota; kingdom Metazoa; phylum Arthropoda; class Arachnida; order Araneae; family Araneidae; genus Caerostris; species Caerostris extrusa. Next base: position 140,000 of record BPLR01001855.1, read on the forward strand.
AATAACAGGCGTGGGCCTACCGGGATGGATCTCCACATCTTAAGGGGGAATCAAAGTGTTTACATATCGTCAGGAATAAGGCATCGGCCGCGGCGGGCATTAAATGAGGGAAGTAAAATATCCCGGAGACAGTCTACTTGGACATGCATTCAGAAGTGCGTGTTCGGAGGAACTAAATGACTTTCTAACATAAATAATCTTTCTGCTGGTATGAAAGGCTATGCATCATAGAGATGTTTTTTTTTTAGCATAAAGAAATAGCGGTTAATTTTACAGTCTTTAATTTTAATCGCCATCCGGTAGATTATAGATCATTTAAGCTATATTTTGCTCTGGTACATAATGCAATTTCAGCAATAACTTTCTAAAACCGCATATAGCATCCGTATGCTTTAAAAGATTAAAAGGTGTGACAAAATTTTGGATATATTATTTTTTTTTTTTTTTAAATTTCAAAATATACAGTTTTTTAAGTAGCGAAATTAATAATATTTTTTTCAACCTATTAGTATAAAGAATGTTGCTGTTCTAATGTAACTGGCAAATCCTGAGACAGTTAATCTTTATGCCATAAGCAATGGCTGCCTCGCTGTGACTTATTTAGCATTACCCAGGAGACACGTGTTCCGGACCACTACGAACATTCATGGCAACACCGAAATTCAAACCCGAAACCTGTGTTATTGAGCAATAGACCGCTAGACATTCGGCAATCAGGCCCCATATGCAAAGGGCTGCACGGGTGTTACTCATTTGGCACTATTCAGGACCCACGTGTTGCTTGATGATATACTGCGGGCGCGAGTAACACTACCCCCACAACGCTCTACGATCATATTAGACCTACAGTTTGAAGTGGATTCGTAACAAAGAAAAAAATTATAAATTATGGGAATTCCATTTAAGAGAAATTTATTATCCTAAATGTGATATTTGTGATCTGCAGAAATTGAATACATGTTTTAATACATATGCACCATAAAGGTTTTGAAAAATATGTCTTAAAGAGATTTTTAAATTCAATTCTTGACTAATTTAATATAATTTATTAATTTAATATGTAAATGTTTTGAGACTTCTACAAGTAGAAATACGATTCATATATAATTTATAACGAATAACTCCTATCACAGTGAAAAAATACGAATAGTATTTCAATTCTACCAAAGAGATTGTTTTCACAACACAACTATATAGATACTTATTAAGTTGAAAAAACGAGTACGAAAAAGAAATACATTTAAGTCTGAACTTATAATTTAGTGAATATCTGAATAAATTAATTTCTTCCATGTATATTGTAGCATGTTTTGTACGTAATACATCAGAGGAATATGCTTTGATAAATGAATTTTTACACCCACCTGCGTTTGCTGACGCAAATGTGAATTGGGGTTTATGATCTTCTAAATGCCATACAGTAACGAAAGTAAAGTAGATTTGGTAGTGAGTGTGAAAGTTTATTGGCTCGGCAATTCGGTTATTTGGTTAAGACTTTTCAATTAACTTCAAAACATGTTGTAAGTGATTAGAAGTTATCTCTCTAATCCTCCAAAACAAATTTACAATCCTTTCTTTCTTTGATGAAGTCTAGACCTTTTCGAAAGAAATCAGTAATATTTCATTAAATTATTTGCTTCAAAGTTGACAAGCAAATTCGCCTCACCAAATTGAATTTTGCACATCCCAATGAACTACCTATATCGTTATTGAGAAGGAATACTCTCAATAATGATGGAGCAAAAAGCAGCTGATTTACATCAGACAGTCAATGTTATACCAAAAAAGAAGGAATACACAAATCTGGAATTTCTAATCTATCTATATTACCACACTGGGGCCTGAATGGCCGAGTTGCTCTCGGTACCACAGGTTTCATGTTCGAGTTCCAGCGGTGCTATGAATGTTTGTAGGGGTTCGGATTCCACTTTTAAATCGTAGGTTCCGTCTAACATGATCGTAGAGCATTGCGGAGGTATTGTAACTCCGCGTCTGTAGTTTATCTCCAATCTACACGCACATCCTGGGTAATGCTATATGAGTAATGCCGGTGCAGCGCTTGCCTTAAGGTATCCAAGACTACTATAAGTGTTTGCCAGCTGCTTTAGAAAAATAATACCACACAAGTCTTCTATTTCCAATTATCAAGAAAGATAAATAGTCACATTCCTTTTATAGATCAAATTTTTATATGAGTTTGAAACTATTACATAATTTCTTGCATTTGCTGAAATTTATTAGATTTTATTTAAAGGGTAGAATATATCTGAAATTCTCACTTTGAAAAAGTGGAATGTGGTATTAAAAAGAATTAACAAATAATTTTACCAATAATTTCATACAATTTGAATTTCTGTGTAATTTGAGTTAAAATTATTAGTATAGATGTATTATTAATATCGATTATTAATGTATATAAAAATGAGATTATTTTTGTCACTCCTTAATTATTCTTATTGTTCTTATATTTTTTTATTTATAGCATTGAACAATATGTCGTATAAATTTCATTTGTAGTCTGTAGATAAATAAGTATTTATAAATTTATATTGAAACCTTTATTAAAATATATTTTATAAATTAATATAATCTGTTATAAATTACTATTTAATTATTACTATTCGTTTAAATATAATAAACTTTTATTTAAACGAATAGTAATAATTAATAATTTTAAAAATGCAGCAAAAAAAAAAAAATTGATTTATTTTGCTGCATTTTGAAAATGATTAATTATACTATTCGTTTAAATATTAAGTTTATTAAAAGTTTCCCTTCAGCACTAATTCTAACTCATCACCCTTATTTATTCAATTTGCCCCTTTTTATTTAATTGTTTAACCTTTAATTTTGTTTGCATTTTATATTTTGCATTTTTAAATTAATTTCTAGTATCTAATTAAAAATAAATGAAGTAACAAAAGAAAATACGTCATTATTAGAATTGTTAAATACCTTGATTAATTAAATAATTTATAAAGAAAAAAATTTAATTCTCAGCAGAGTTTGCAAATATTTACAGTTTGGTAGTAATTTTATATTACTGTATACAATTTGTAAATTTAATTAATGCATGTGAAAATGCTAATTAAACGGGATATTATTCCTTTAATTTGCCAAATTGAAATTAGTAATTTGATATCTTACAGCGTCAAATTCCAATCTTTAAGAGAGTAATAAATATTTTGGGAAATAAAGGGAAAAGTGATAAATTCTACAAGTTAAAGGATTTATCGACATTCTTCCCAATTAGTATCATGTTTTCTGAGAAAATAACTACTTATTTTTCAAACTTAATTTATTATTCAGGTAACAAAAATGTTCTGTGATAAAATTATTTAAATAATTTTATCTCCTTGAATATAATATAGAGTGAGCAAACGAAATTTTGAGAAAGACTTTTATCTTTACAATCGTTGGCCTCAGATGTATTCTTGTAGTTATCAAAATGTTTCAAATCAGGTTAACATTTTTGTTGGGGCATTTTTGAAAGTTCTAAAAAATATGGAAAAAAAATTAATTAAATTATTAAATATGGAAGAAATTTATTTTTATATAGTTATATTTAGTTCCTTTAAACCTTGTTCCCTGAGTTATGTTTAGTAAAGATTTACACTCATCCTAACAAAGGAATCACAAATGATTCACTTCAGTATAAAACAAGTAATATAAAAAATAAATAAATAAATAAAGTCAATCCCAACTTAGGTCAACAAAAGAAAATTTTTTTGTACTTTTTATTAAATAATTACAATTAGAGAAATGTTTTTCTTCCATATAAAATTAAATTAATTAATTAAATTTAATTAATGAATTAATATTTGAAAAATCTATTAACAATAAGTGTCATCCACTTCAAGTTTAAAAAATGTATTTGAACTTGAGTGGATGAATAAAAAAGTATTGCATTAATGATTGAATATTTGAGCAAGATATATAAATTTTTTTTTTTTTTTCTTTCTGATGCATCTGGCCAACACTTAGACAGCTTGGTCTTGGATGCCTTAAGGCAGCGCTGCATAGACATTACTCACTTTGAATTACCCAGGGGGCGCGTAATTTTTCAATCAGCAATCAGCAATTTTTTTTTCCTTTTTTATTGTGGGGTCGGTTATAACATTTATTAAAGCAATTTAAGATTGAATTTAAAGCTAAAAAGGCTCTTTTCATGTGCGAGAAAAATAAAATGGGCATGCACTGATAAAAAGTGGACATTCTCGATACACTATAGTTGAAACCCGTAACAATACTTCCAGTGGCGAAACACGCAAGAATTGAAATTTAACTCCGAATTCAAGCAAGGTAGACCATAAAAAACAATTAAGAAACATCTACAATTATTGACTATTGCCAAATATTACAGGATGGCTACTTTGAAAACAATAATTACGCTAGAAATTCCCTGAAAATGAAGAATTCTCTAGAAATTAGGATATTTATACATAAGTCAAAGGAAATCTTATTGTCTATAGACATCATGCACAATATGTACAAGTTGCAGGCAAGTATACAGCGATTACAATACATAAAGTGGAAGAATATATTAAAGATACGTTCAAAATAATCCGCATTGGTGGCAATGTACAAATAAATGCTTGACAATACTAAATACGCTTTGCAGCAAGCAGGGCATAAATGTGAAACAATCAAGATTTAAATGGTGTTGCTGTCCATCCGAAAGGCTGACCCAGTTTCATAGATATGTTCCTTGAGGTAAAAGTAAATGACACTCAATTTTTACTACCACAGCGGCCACTCTACCTGACCACTATATTCGATAATGTGTTGGGCGAATTTATTAAGAAATGCACTGATATCTACTATTTTATGCATACCTTGGAACCATACATAATATTTATTTTGGAGAAATTGATATTCGTATCAGTCATGTATTATGATTTTAATTGATATATAATGAAATAAGGATAGTGCGTCAAAGAGATGGGTCCAATAATCGAGCATTCCTGCATATCACAGCACATATTCATTGACGTATACCATATGACACACTATACGTTTGATGTGAGTTTTGAGTTTTCTAAAGCCCAGTGATACACATTGTAGGTGTTGACGATGCCATTCCGACTCGTATATCTATTGTATTTCACAAAAAATGATTTACTGCTGAAAAAGATTTTGAACATGGAAATACAAAATTCAAATCTTCTTGCATTGAAAATAAGCATCAATGAGTAATCAAATTTTAAAACATTATTAATTACTTTTAGAAATTAAAATACTGATATTATTATTGTCAATCTCAAAAAAATATTGCTCAAAAATAAAGACTGATTGCGAATCCAGTTTCCTTCGTTATGTTTATCAACTCACCAACACTCGATATTTTATTTTAGCACGTCGATTACTTACCGCAAAAAGGGGAACCAATATCTCCTGAAAGGTAAGTCAGCTGCGTTTTAGTGGTCCGATTCTTTTACCCCACCCCGCAATTCCCCTTACCCAACCATTTCTGCCTTCGTGGCTCTTTTTCTTCTTCGTTTTTTTTTTTATCAATCTGTAGTTGACTCCTTAAAATCATTTACTCTACCCTTAAAAAGTCATTTAAAGGAAAACACAAGAGCGAGGGTGGAGGGAGGGATGGAAAAATATCAAAAAAAAATATATATATCATACAAAATCATTCTCTAAAAAGTTAGATATTTTTATTGCTTTTTTTATTTTCATTTGTAGCGTTTGCTTTCTTTTCGTGCTTATTTTCAAAAAACTGAAAGAAACAAGTAGAGTAGGAAGAAAGAAAGAACTAAAAACAGTAGAAAAACCAAAACAAAACGACCCCCCCCGCCACATCTCACCCCTTATTTAACTTTCTCCCTTTTTCCTCTAAATGGGAAAGCTTTATAGCGAAAAATATATTCTTCAGAAATACAGCTCTGGTGCTCCTAAAGATATAGAACAGTCTTTCAGGAGTTGGCGATGAAAAAAATATTTTTATGTATCTCTCATTTCTTTTTTATTCGCATTTCTTGTTTCAAGTGGAAGTAAAGTACAGAATGGAAATTGAACTATTCTCTGTCGATATTTGCAGTTTCATTGCGACTTTCTCCTCCATACCCTTTTTTTAAGTTCGTTTGTTCTTATATGAACTGTTCATCCATGGAGAAATGAACTAAGTCTAATAGTTGAGGGATTCCTTTGAATTTCCAATATCATACGTATTATCTATACTGTAATTTAATGTATAAATATTTTTTCAATAGATTGCATTTTTTTTTCAACAACGATTCCAAGATGATGGTAATGTGAGTAGATGTTACAGCACAGGTCGCCCCCGAGTTACAACGCCGAATGAGGACCGGTATTTAGCAGTTACTGCCAAAAGAAATAGACAGAGCACAGCTTCAGACCTGTCTCGTCAGCTCTCTTCAGCTACCGGTACGACAGTTTCAAGGCAGACCGTGTACAGACGCTTAGGGCACATTGGTCTATATGCTCGTAGGCCTGTCAGATGTGTTCCACTTACCCCAACTCACTATCGCCTGCGATTAACCTGGAGTAGAGAGCATGCATTGTGGACACCGCAACAGTGGTCTTGTGTGATGCTTTTCCAAGAGTCCAGGTTTAGTTTGCAGTTTGATTCTCGCCGGACTTTCATATGGAGAGCGCCAGGTACCCGCTACCACCAAGAGAACACCATTGAACGACACCGTTACGGTGGTGTAGGATGGCTCGTTCGGGAAGGAATTATTCTTGGTTCCAGAACTGACCTGCATGTTCAGAGTGTAACGATGACAGGCCACATCTATCGGGATGTCATTCTGGAACAACATGTACGTTTGTTTCGGGGCGCCATGGGTGCTGAATTTCTGTTTATGGATGACAACGCCCGTCCTCCCCGTGCAAACATTGTAGACGAATGCCTTCAATTGGAGGATATCACCCGTATGGATTGGCCGGCATACTCACCGGACTTACATCCAATATAGCATTTGTGGGATATGCTTAGTCGACGAATTGTGGCCTGTCAACCCCCTCCCACCTTTCAATCGGAACTTCGGAGGACATTGCTTGATGAGTGGTGTAGTATTAACCAAGATCAGATTGATAATTTGATACTCAACATGCCTAGGCGTTGTAAGGCCTGTATTGCATCGTCCGGGAGACATACTCCATATTAACCATCATACTAACCATGTTATCCGGTTTTTGAACATAGGTTCTTTTTTGAAATTTGCTCCAGGGAATAAAAAGCGCAATTTTTTATTAATTATGTCAAACATATAGCATCTTTTTTTTTTGCTCTGTACCTTTTGTTTAATAAATAGGCTTTACAAATAAGTCAAATTTGTTTTGCTTCTGTCTCTTTCTTTGCCTGAACATCATTATCCTTAATTTATGGACATGAGTGTATTAAGAAGAATTGAAATCGAATGCACATATTTTTGAAAGATATGATGTAGAAAATTATTGCCAATAACTCTTCTGACTTTACTATCAGTAAATCTTTTTTTTTTTTTATAAAACAATGAATATCTGCATCTCAATTTATAAATATATTAATTAGAAAATGAAAGTTAATTAATTTTTGGGCTCGACCTTATTCTGTAATTGCATGAGCACAAAAAATAAAGAGTGATTGTGAATAAAGTTTCCTTCGTTAAGTTTATCAAATCACCAATGCTATATATTTTATTTCAGCTCGTCGATTACTTGCTGCAAAAAGGAAACCTATATCTTCTGAAAGGTAAGTCAGCTGCGTTTTAGTGGTCCGGTTCTTTTACCATCCACACCCACCCCCGCACTTCCACCCAACCATTTCTACTTTCCATACATCTCAATCGAATGTAGTGGTTCTTTTCTTCTTCATTCTTTTAGCAATCTGCGGTTGATTCCCTTAAAAGCATTTCCTCTACCCTTAAAAAGCCATATATAGGAAAACACAAGAGTGAGAGTGGAGGGAGGGATGAAAATATTAAAAAAATATTCTCTCACACAAAATCATTCTCTAAAAAGTTAGATCTTTTTTTGCTTTTTTTCTTTTCATTTGTAGCGTACGCTTTCTTTTCGTGTTTATTTAAAAAAAATGAAAGAAACAAGTAGAGTAAGGAAGAAAAGAAAGTACGAAAAACAGTAGAAAAACCAAAACAAAACTGTTCTCCTCCTCCCCCCCACATCTCACCCCTTATTTAACTTTCTCCCTTTTCCCTCTAAATGGGAAAGCTTTATAGCGAAAAATATATATATTCTTCAGAAATACAACTCTGGTGCTCCTAAAGATATAAAACAGTCTTTTGGGAGTTGGCGATGAAAAAAAAATATATTTCTATGTATCTCTTTTTTTTTTTTGTGTCATTTCTTGTTTCAAGTGGAAGTAAAGTACAGAATGGAAATTGAACTATTCTCTGTCGATATTTGCAGTTTCATTGCGACTTTCTCCTCCATACCCTTTTTTTTTAAGTTCGTTTATTCTTATATGAACTGTTCATCCATGGAGAAATGAACTAAGTCTAATAGTTGAGGGATTCCTTTGAATTTCCAATATCATACGTATTATCTATACTGTAATTTAATGTATAAATATTTTTCAATACATTGCATTTTTTCAACAACGATTCCAAGATGATGGTAATGTGAGTAGATGTTACAGCACAGGTCGCCCCCGAGTTACAACGCCGAATGAGGACCGGTATTTAGCAGTTACTGCCAAAAGAAACAGACAGAGCACAGCTTCAGACCTGTCTCGTCAGCTCTCTTCAGCTACCGGTACGACAGTTTCAAGGCAGACCGTGTACAGACGCTTAGGCACATTGGTCTATATGCTCGTAGGCCTGTCAGATGTGTTCCACTTACCGCAACTCACTATCGCCTGCGATTAACCTGGAGTAGAGAGCATGCATTGTGGACACCGCAACAGTGGTCTTGTGTGATGCTTTTCCAAGAGTCCAGGTTTAGTTTGCAGTTTGATTCTCGCCGGACTTTCATATGGAGAGCGCCAGGTACCCGCTACCACCAAGAGAACACCATTGAACGACACCGTTACGGTGGTGTAGGATGGCTCGTTCGGGAAGGAATTATTCTTGGTTCCAGAACTGACCTGCATGTTCAGAGTGTAACGATGACAGGCCACATCTATCGGAATGTCATTCTGGAACAACATGTACGTTTGTTTCGGGGCGCCATGGGTGCTGAATTTCTGTTTATGGATGACAACGCCCGTCCTCCCCGTGCAAACATTGTAGACGAATGCCTTCAATTGGAGGATATCACCCGTAGGGATTGGCCGGCATACTCACCGGACTTACATCCAATATAGCATTTGTGGGATATGCTTAGTCGACGAATTGTGGCCTGTCAACCCTCTCCCACCTTTCAATCGGAACTTCGGAGGATATTGCTTGATGAGTGGTGTAGTATTAACCAAGATCAGATTGATAATTTGATACTCAACATGCCTAGGCGTTGTAAGGCCTGTATTGCATCGTCCGGGAGACATACTCCATATTAACCATCATACTAACCATGTTATCCGGTTTTTTGAACATAGGTTCTTTTTTGAAATTTGCTCCAGGAATAAAAAGCGCAATTTTTTATTAATTATGTCAAACATATAGCATCTTTTTTGCTCTTTACCTTTTTGTTTAACAAATAGGCTTTACAAATAAGTCAAATTTGTTTTGCTTCTGTCTCTTTCTTTGCCTGAACATCATTATCCTTAATTTATGGACATGAGTGTATTAAGAAGAATTGAAATCGAATGCACATATTTTGAAAGATATGATATAGAAAATTATTGCCAATAACTCTTCTGACTTTACTATCAGTAAATCTTTTTTTTTTATAAAACATTGAATATCTGCATCTCAATTTATAAATATATTAATTAGAAAATGAAAGTTAATTAATTTTTGGGCTCGACCTTATTCTGTAATTGCATGAGCACAAAAAATAAAAGAGTGATTGTGAATAAAGTTTCCTTCGTTAATTTTATCAAATCACCAATGCTATATATTTTATTTCAGCTCGTCGATTACTTGCTGCAAAAAGGAAACCTATATCTTCTGAAAGGTAAGTCAGCTGCGTTTTAGTGGTCCGGTTCTTTTACCATCCACACCCACCCCCGCACTTCCACCCAACCATTTCTACTTTCCAAACATCTCAATCGAATGTAGTGGTTCTTTTCTTCTTCATTCTTTTAGCAATCTGCCGTTGATTCCCTTAAAAGCATTTCCTCTACCCTTAAAAAGCCATATATAGGAAAACACAAGAGTGAGAGTGGAGGGAGGGATGAAAATATTAAAAAAAAAAATATTCTCTCACACAAAATCATTCTCTAAAAGTTAGATCTTTTTTTGCTTTTTTTCTTTTCATTTGTAGCGTTCGCTTTCTTTTCGTGTTTATTTAAAAAAAAAATGAAAGAAACAAGTAGAGTAAGGAAGAAAAGAAAGTACGAAAAACAGTAGAAAAACCAAAAACAAAACTGTTCCCTCCTCCCTCCCCCACATCTCACCCTTATTTAACTTTCTCCCTTTTCCCTCTAAATGGGAAAGCTTTATAGCGAAAAATATATATTCTTCAGAAATACAACTCTGGTGCTCCTAAAGATATAAAACAGTCTTTTGGGAGTTGGCGATGAAAAAAAAAAAAATATATTTCTATGTATCTCTTTTTTTTTTTTTTTGTGGCATTTCTTGTTTCAAGTGGAAGTAAAGTACAGAATGGAAATTGAACTATTCTCTGTCGATATTTGCTGTTGCATTGTAACTTTCTCCTCCATACCCATTTTTAAGTTCGTTTGCTCTTATATGAACTGTTCATCCATGGAGAAATGAACTAAGTCTAATAGTTGAACTATCCTTTGAATTTTCAATTTCATATATATTATACATAATTTATTTATTGTATAAATATTTTTGCTAACATTTTCAATGCATTGGATTTTTTTTTTACTTGTTCTTCTTTTGTTGTGGGCATACTTATTCCACATATTTCCTTTACCAAGATACTTTTTCCAGCATTGTGTTCATGGAAGATGAAAGGTCTGAAATAAGTTCTTTATTTTCTTTAAATTTATGGATGCATAAAATAATTGTTTTAAGTTTTATTTTATTTCAACTTCATTAAAAATAATGTTTTATATTAATATTTAATAAATATTATCAACATTTTGCATAGCCAGTAAATTAAAGTAAAACATTCAATGCTGAATCATGTAAAAATATCGGCGAGCATAAAATTTTATAAAAAATTTGTATTCTTAAAAATACAAGAAAAATGACGATCTAATATAGAATTTCATTTTTATCCATACAATATCTTTGCATTAGAGAAGAAAGAAATCTCATTTTTATATAATATTGATTTTTTTTTGGGGGGGAGGGATAATTTCATTAAGCTTTGCACAGTTATTAAGAAGAATTGAAAATGGAATGCACTTGTACATTTTTATATTTTGAAAGGTATGTGTAGAAAATTAATTTGAATATATCTTCTGACTTTACTATCAGTTAATCTTATTTTTTATAAAACATAGACTCACTGTCACTCATTTCATAAAAATATTAATAGATAAAAAGTTCATTAATCTTTGAGGCTCTACTTTATTCTCTAAATGCATAAAATTGATTTTGAATACGGTTTCCTTCGTTATGTTTATCAACTCACCAAAACTCTATATTTTATTTTAGCATGTCGATTACTTTCCGCAAAAAGGGAACCAATATCTCCTGAAAGGTAAGACAGCTGCGTTTTAGTGGTCCAGTTCTTTTACCACCCCCCCACCCCCGCACTTTTTTTCCCACGCCAACCATTTCTGCTTTCCAAACATTTCAATCAAATGTGGTGGCTCTTTTTCTTCATTTTTTTTAGCCATCTGTCGTTGATTCCCTTAAAAGCATTTCCTCTACCCTTAAAAAGTCATATAAAGGAAAACACAAGAGTGGAGGGTGGAGGGAGGGATGGAAAAATATAAAAAAAAAAAAAATATATATATCATACAAAATCATTCTCTAAAAGTTAGATCTTTTATTGCTTTTTTCTTTTCATTTGTATCGTTTGCTTTCTTTTCGTGTTTATTTCAAAAAATGTAAGAAAAAGTAGAATAGGAAGAAAGAAAGGAATGAAAAACAGTAGAAACACCAAAACAAAACGCCCCCACCCCCACATCTCACCCCTTATTTAACTTTCTCTTTTTTTCTTCTCAATGGGAAAGCTTTATAGTGAAAATATATATTCTTCAGAAATACTGCTCTGGTGCTCCTAAAGATATAAAACAGTCTTTTGGGAGTTATGATCAAAAAAAAAAATATATATATATTTTTGTGTCTCTAGTTTTTTCTAGCTGGCATTTCTTGTTTCAAGTGAAAGTAAAGTATAGAATGGAAATTGAACTATTCTCTGTCGATATTTGCTGTTCCATTGCAACTTTCTAATCCATACACTTTTTTTTAAGTTCGTTTGCTCTTATATGAACTGTTCATGCATGGAGAAATGAACTAAGTCTAATAGTTGAGGAATCCTTTGAATTTTCAATATCATATGTATTATCTAAACTGTAATTTTTTGTATAAATATTTTTGCTAACATTTTCAATAGATTGCATTTTTTTCTTGTTCTGCTTTTGTTGTGGACATGCTTATTCCATATATTTCGTTTATCTAGAGACTATATCTAATGCTTTGACCATGAAAAATGAAATGTCTGAGATAAATTTTTTCATTTTCTTTAAATTTATGGGGGCATAGAACGTAATGATTTTATTTTTCAATGTATATGTTTCTTCAATGTTAGAGTGTCTAATGCTCTAGCGGTTGGTAACACATGTTTCAGATTCGAATCCCGGTTGTATCACGGATGTTTATAATGGTTTGGAATCCACTTTAAATCGTAGGTCCTGGTATAATACGATACCAGGGCCTACCTATAATGATAGAGCGTTGTGAGTGTAGTGAGTAAGTAGTGTTACACGCGTCCGTAGCATTTCTTCAATCTACAAGTGCTCCTGGGTAGTGCTAAATGAGTAACAATGTTCGTCTGTGCTGCTCATTTGGAAATAGTCAATACGACAATTCAATTTATTTCAACTTCAACAAAAAAATGCATAAAATAATATTTAATGAAAGACTATCATCATTTTGCATTTCCAGTAAATTCCAGTTATTCATTCAATACTGAAATGTATAAAAAAATCGTATGCATAAAAATTTATAAAAGTTCACATTTACAAAAATTCCAGAAAAAAATGATAATTTAATAAGATTTTCTTTCTCGTCGTTAAATTATTTTTTTCATTAGAAAAGAAATCTGATTGCTTTTATTTTAGCGATTTTATGACAAACATTTTTTGGGGGAAATCATTTTATTAAGCCTTGCACAGATATTAAGAAGAATTGAAATTGAACAGATTTGTACATTTTTATATTTTGAAATATATGATGACTTATTTAGACTAACTCATCCGACTTTACTACCAGTAAATATTATTTTTTATAAATCATTGACCCACTTCCATTCATTTTATAAAATTATTAAATGAGCGAAAAAGTTAATTAATTTTTGGACTCAACCTTATTCTCTAATTGCATGAGATCACAAAAAAAAAAGAGTGATTATGAATCCTCCAGTTTTCCTTCTTTTTTTTAATCAACTCACCAATGCTCGATATTTTATTTTTAGCACGTCGATTACTTGCCGCAGAAAGGGAACCAATATCTCCTGAAAAGTAAGTCAGCTGCGTTTTAGTGGTCTGGTTCTTTTACTCCCCCCCTCCCAATCCCCGCATTTTCTCCTAACCATTTGTGCTTTCCAAACATCGCAATCGACTGTGGTGACTCTTTTTTTCTCTTCGTTTTTTTAGCAATCTGTCGTTGATTCCCTTAAAAGCATTTCCTCTACCCTTAAAAAGTCATATAAAGGAAAACACAAGAGTGAAGGGGGAGGGAGTGATGGAAAAAAATACCAAAAATACTTCCATACAAAAATCATTCTCTAAAAAAGTTAGATCTTTTATGTTTTTTTTCTTTTCATTTATAGCGTTTGCTTTCCTTTCGTGTTTATTTCAAAAAATGAAAGAAACAAGTAGAGTAGGAAGAAAGAAAGAACCAAAAAACAATAGAAAACCAAAACAAAACGATCCCCCTCTTCCCCCACATCTCACCCTTATTTAACTTTTCTCCCTTTTTCCTCTAAATGGGAAAGCTTTATAGCGAAAAATATATTCTTCAGAAATACAGCTCTGGTGCTCCTAAAGAAATAAAACAGTCTTTTGGGAGTTGGCGATGAAAAAAAAAAATAGTTTTATACAGAATGGAAATCTCTCTCAATTTTTGTTCCATTGCAACTTTCTCCAACATACCCAGTTCGTTTCTTGTTCATCCTTGAAAAATGAACTAAGTCTAATAGTTGGAATTGTCAGTAATATGTATCTAAAGAATGGAAATATAAATATTCTCTGTATTTATTATATAAATGCTTCCATTTTCAATACATTTCATTTTTTCCAGTTTTTGCTTTTGTTGTGGTTATATTTATTCTCTATTCGATAATTTACCATTTCATGAAAGATGAAACCCTTTAAATTTATAGAGATATAGAACGTAATGATTTTATTTTTAATGTATATGTTTCTTCACTGTTAGAATGGCTAACGCTCCATCGCTTGGTACCACATGTTTCGGATGCGAGTCCCGGTTGTATCATATATAGTGGTTTGGAATCCACTTTAAACCGTACATCCTGGTATAATATGGTGATAGAGTGTTGTGAGGGTAGTGAGTTATTCGCGTCAGTAGCATTTCTTCAATCTACAAGTGCCCTTGGGCAGTGCAAAATAAATAACAATTTTCGTCTGTGCTGCTCCTATGGAAATGGTCAAAACGACCCAGTTCTTGACGTAATTAAAACAAATTCAATTTATTTCAACTACAATAAAAATAATGCATTACAATAATATTTAATGGAAAACTATCATCCTTTTTCATTGCTAGTAAATTCAAGTAATTCGTTATATACTGGAATGTACAAATAAATCGTGGGCGTAAAAAAATTTAAAAAGTTCACATTTACAAAAATAGCAGAAAAAAATGATAATTTAATACGATATTTCTTTTTCGTCGATAAATTATCTTTGAGTTAGAAAAGAAAAGAAATCTCACTGTTTTTATTTTAGCGATTTTCTGAAAAACAGTTTTTTTTGGGGAAAACCTTTCAATAAGCCTTGCATAGATATTAAGAAGAATTGAAAATGAATACTCTGGAACAATAGAGCTCTGGTGCCTCCTAAAGATATAAAACAGTCTTTTGGGAGTTGGCGATGGAAAAAAAATTTTTATGTATCTCTCTTTTTTATGCTGGCATTTCTTGTTTCAAGTGGAAGTAAAGTATAGAATGGAAATTGAACTATTCTCTGTCGATATTTGCTGTTCCATTGCAACTTTCTCCTCTATACTCTTTTTTTTTTTAAGTTCGTTTGCTCTTATATGAACTGTTCATCCATTGGAGAAATGAACTAAGTCTAATAATTGAGAAATCCTTTAAATTTTCAATATCATATGTGTTATCAAAACTGTAATTAATTGTATAAATATGTTTGCTAACATTTTCAATACATTGATATTTTTTTCTTGTTCTGATTTTGTTGTGCGCATACTTATTCCATACATGTCGGTTACCTAGAGAATTTTCCCAACGTTGCGTTCTTGGAAAATTATGTATGTAACTTTTTCTAATGGCATTTCTTGTTTCAAGTGGAAGTAAAATATAGAATGGAAATTAGACTGTTCTCTGTCGATATTGGCTGTTCCATTTTAACGTACTCCTCCATATTTCATATTTCTATAAATACATTCATATTTATAAAAATAGAAGAAAAAAATGTTCATTAAATACAAAATTTCTCTTTCGTTGAAAAAGTTATTCTTGCATTACGGAAGAATTTTAATCTCATTGTTTTTCTCGTAGTGATTTTTTGGAAAACATTATTTGGGGGAATCATTTCATTAAGCCTTGCACAATTATTAAGAAGAATGGAAATCGAATGCAATTGTACATTTTTTTATTTTGAAAGTTATGTTGTAGAGAATTATTTTAAACTCTTCTGATTTTAATTAGCAGTAAATTTTTTTTTTTTATAAAGCATTGACTCAATCACTCTCATTTTGTAAAAATATTATTTTGGTGAGAAAAGTTAATTAATTTTTGGCCTCAACCTTATTCTCTAATTGCATGAGCACGAAAAATAAAGAGTGATTGTGAATCCGGTTTCCTTCGTTGTGTTTTTCAACTCACCAACGTTCAAAATTTTATTTTAGCACGTCGAATACTTGCCGATATGTCCTGAAAGGTAAGTCGGCTGCCGGTTTTAGTGGTCCGGTTCTTTTACCACTCCCCCAGTTCCCCTCCCCCCCCCCACCCATTTCTGCTTTCCAAACATCTCAATCGAATGTGGTGACTCTTTTCTTCTTAGTTTTTTTTTTTTTTTTAGCAATCTGTCGTTGATTCCCTTAAAAGCATTTCCTCTACCCTTAAAAAGTCATATAAAGGAAAACACAAGAGTGAGGTGGGAGGGAGGGATGGAAAAAATATTAAAAATACAGAAAAATACTCTCATACAAAATCATTCCCTAAAAAGTGAGATCTTTTTATGCTTTTTTTTTTTTTTTTTCATTTGTAGCGTTTCTTTTTTTTCGTGTTTATTTCAAAAAATGAAAGAAACAAGTAGAGTAAGGAAGAAAGAAAGATCGAAAAACAGTAGAAAAACCAAAACAAAACGATCCCCCCTCCTCCCCCACATCTCTCACCTTATTTAACTTTCTCCCGTTTTCCTCTAAATGAGAAAGCTTTATAGCGAAAAATATATTCTTCAGAAATACAGCTCTGGTGCTCCTAAAGATATAAAACAGTTTTTTGGGAGTTGGCGAGGAAAAAAATATATTTTTATGTATCTCTCTTTTACTTGCTGGCATTTCTTGTTTCAAGTGGAAGTAAAGCATAGAATGGAAATTGAACTATTCTCTGTCGGTATTTGCTGTTCCATTGCAACTTTCTCCTCCATACCCTTTTTTAAGTTCGTTTGCTCTTATATAAACTACTCATCCGTGGAGAAATGAACTAAGTCTAATAGTTGAAGAATCCTTAGTTTTTAGTATCATATGTATTATCTATACTGTACTTTATTGTATAAATATTTTTGTTAACATTTTCAATAGTTTTCATTTGTTTTCTGTTTTTCTTTTGTGTGGGCTACTTATTCCATACATTTAGTTTCCCTAGAAACTATTTCAGACGTTGAGATCATGGAAAATTATGTATGTCCATTTTGTTTTGCTGGCATTCCCTGTTTCACGTGGAAGTAAATTTTAAAATGTAAATTAAACTATTCTCTGTCGATATTTGCTCTTCCATTGCAACGTTATTCTCCATATTTCATATTTATATAAATACATTCATATTTATAAAAATGCAAGAAAAAACGATCATTAAATATAACATTTCTCTTTCATTGAAAAATTATTCTTGCATTAGGGAATAAATTAAATCTCATAGTTTTTCTCGTAGTGATTTTCTGGAAAAGTTTTTTGTGGGGAATCATTTCATTAAGCCTTGCACAACTATTAAGAAGAATTAAAATTGAATACACTTGTACATTTTTATATTTTAAAAGACATGGTGTTGAAAATTATTTCGAATAACTCTACGGATTTTACTATCAGTATATCTTACATGTTATAAAACATTGATTCACTGCCTCTCATTTTATAAAATATATTAATTTGGTGAAAAAGTTAATTTATTTTTGGGCAATATTCTCTAATTACATGAGAGCACAAAAAATAAAGAGTGATTGGGAATCCAGTTTCCTTCGTTATGATTATCAATTCACTAACGCTCGAAATTCTATTTTAGCACGTCAATTACTTGCCGCAAAAAGGGAACCAATATCTCCTGAAAGGTAAGTCAGTTGCATTTAGGGTCCGGTTATTTCACCACCCTCACCCCACCCCCGCACTCCCCCTCTACCATTTCTGCTTTCCAAACATCTCAATCGAATATAGTGGCTCTTTTTCTTCTTCGTTTTTTTTAGCAATCTGCCGTTGATTCTCTTAAAAGCATTTCCTCTACCCTTAAAATGTCATATAAAGGAAAGTATAAGAGTGAGGGTGGAGGAAGAGAGGGAAAAAAAAAAAAAAAAATACTACCCTACAAAATCATTCTCCAAAAAGTTAGATATTTTTATATATATATTTTTTTCTTTTCATTTGTAGCGCTTGCTTTCTTATCGTGTTTTTTCAAAAAAGAAAAAACAAGTAGAGTAGGAAAAAGAAAGAAAGAACTGAAAACAGTAGAAAAACCAAAACAAAACGATCCCCCCCTCTACACCCCACATCTCACCCCTTATTTAACTTTCTCCTTTTCCTCTAAATGGGAAAGCGTTATAGCGAAAAATGTATTTTTCAGAAATACAGCTCTGGTGCTCCTAAAGATATAAAACAGTCTTTTGGGAGTTGGCGATGAAAAAAAAATATTTTTATGTATCTCTCTATCTTTTTTTTTTTTTTTTTTTTTGCTGGCATTTCTTGTTTCAAGTGAAAGTAAAGTATAGAATGGAAATTGAACAATTCTCTGTCGATATTTGCTGTTCCGTTGCAACTTTCTCCACCATACCCTTTTTTAAAAAGTTCGTTTGCTCTTATATCAACTGTTCATTCATGGAGAAATGAACTAAGTCTAATAGTTGAGGAATCCTTTGAATTTTCAATTTCATATGTATTATCTATACTGTAATTGTATAAATATTTTTCAATACATTGCATTTTTTCTTGTTATGTTTTTGTTGTGGATGTACTTATTCCATATATATCGCTTACCTAGAGACTTTATCCCACTATGAAATATCTGAAATAAGTTTTTATTTTCTTTAAATTTATGTAGGCACTGAAAATAATGGTTTAATTTTTCAATTTATAAGTGCGTGACGGCCGAGTGGCTAGCTCTCTGTCACTGGGTACTACGTTTCAAATTCGAAAACTGCGGTACAGGTGGTAAACCTTTCGTTATTCCCAGTGGTGTCATGGATATTTTGGAGGTTCGGAATCCTCTTTAAATGTAGGTCTCAGTCTAATATGATGGTAGAGCGTTTGCAAGAGTATTGAGAAGGGTTATTCTAGTCACTGCCCCTACATAGTGTTAAATGAGTAGCAATGTTCGTCGGTGCTGCTCACACGGAAATGGTCAGTATGACCGAGTACTGAAGTAATTAAAACATATTCAATTTATTCCAAATTCAATAAAAAATAAATTAAAATAATATTTAATAAAAAATTAGCATCATTTTGTATTGCCAGTAAATTCAACAATTCATTCAACCCTGAAATGTATAAAAAAATGTTATGTTTAAAAAATTTATATGGAATTCGTATTTATAAAAACCCAAGGCAAAAAATGATAATAAAATATAAAATTTCTTTTCGCTGATAACCTATCTTTGCATTAGATATGAAAGAAATCTCTTTGTTATTTTAGCGATTCTGTGAAAAAATAATTTTTTTTTTTGAGGTGGGGGTGGGGGAATCATTTAATTAAGCCTCGCACATATATTAAGTCAAATGGAAAATGAATGCACATGTACATTTTTATAATTTGAAAAGATATGATGTAGAAAATTATTTTGAATGACTCTACTGACTTTGCTACCAGTAAATCTTATTTTTTAAAAAGCACTGATTCAACGCCTTTCATTTTTAAAAAAAAAAATATATTAATCGGGTGAAAAATTTAATTAATTTTTGGGCCCAACCTTATTCTCTTATTGTATGAGAGCATAAAAAAAAAAGAGTGATAGTGAATCCAGTTTCCTTCGTTATGTTTATCAACTCACCAAAGCTCGATATTTTATTTCAGCACGTCGATTACTTGCCGCAAAAAAGGGAACCAATATCTCCTGAAAGGTAAGACAGCTGCGTTTTAGTGGTCCAGTTCTTTTACCACCCCCACCCACCCCCGCACTTCCCACCCAACCAATTCTGCTTTCCAAACATTTCAATCGAATGTGGTGGCTCTTTTCTTCTTCTTCGTTTTTTTAGCAATCTGTCGTTGATTTCCTTAAAAGCATTTCCTTAAAAAGCCATATAAATGAAAACACAAGAGTGAGGGGGGAGCCAGGGTGGTAAAAAATAAAAAAAAAATACTCTCATACAAAATCATTCTCTAAAAAGTTAGATCTTTTATGCGTTTTTTTTTTTTTTTCTTTTCATTTGTAGCGTTTGCTTTATTTCGTGTCTATTTCAAAAAATGAATGAAACAAGTAGAGTAGAAAGGAACGAAAAACAGTAGAAAAAACCAGAATAAAAACGACCCTCTACTCCCCAACATCTCACCCCTTATTTAACTTTCTCCCGTTTTCCTCTAAATGAGAAAGATTTATAGCAAAATATATATATTCTTCAGAAATACAGCTCTGGTGCTCCTAAAGATATAAAACAGTCTTTTGGGAGTTGGCGATGAAAAAATATATATATATATATATATATTTTATGTATCTCTTTTTTTTGCTGGCATTTCTTGTTTCAAGTGGAAGTGAAGTATTGAATGGAAATTGAACTATTGGCTGTCGATATTTACTGTTCCATTGCAACTTTCTCCTCCACACCCTTTTTTTTAAGTTCGTTTGCAGTTATATGGACTGTTCATCCATGGAGAAATGAATTAATTCTAACAGTTGAGGATTCCTTTGAATTTTCAATGTCATATGCATTATCTATACTGTAATTTATTGTATAAATATTTTTGCTAACATTTTCAATCGATTGCATTTTTTTCTGTTTTTTGCTTTTATTGTGGGCATACTTATTCCATATTTTCGTGTACCTAGAAACTATTTTCAACGTTGCGTTCATGGAAAATTATGTATATCCTTCTTTATGGTGGCAGTTCTTCTTTCAAGTGGAAGTAAAGCATAGACTAGAAATTGAGCTATTCTCTGTCGATATTTGCTGTTCCATTCTAACGTTCTACTCCATATTTCATAAGAAAAATGATCATTAAATATATAATTTCTCTTACGTTGTAAAATTGTTCTTGCGTTAGAGAAGAAATTAAATCTCGTTGTTTTTCGCGTAGTAATTTTCTGGAAAAAATTGTTGGGATCATTTCATTAAGACTTGCACATATATTAAGAAGAATTGAAATTGAATTCACTTGTACCTTTCTTATATTTTGAAGGATATGATGTAGAGAATTATTTTGAATAACTCTTCTGAATTTACTATCAGTAAATCTTATTTTTTAAAATTATTGACTGATTGTCTCTTATTTTATATGAATATTTATTGGGAGGAAAATTCATTAATTTTGAGACTTAACCTTTATTCTCTAATTGCATGAGAGCACAAAAACAAAAGAGTGATTGTGAATCCGGTTTCCTCCGTTATGTTTATCAACTCACCAACGCTCGATATTTTATTTCAGCACGTCGATTACTTGCCGCAAAAAGGAACCAATATCTCCTGAAAAGTAAGTCAGCTGCATTTTAGTGGTCCGGTTCTTTTACCACCAGCACCCACCCCGCACTTCCCTCCAACCATTTCTGTTTTTCCAAACATCTCAATTGAATGTGGTGGCTCTTTTCTTCTTCGTTTTTTTAGCAATCTGTCTTTGATTTCGTTAAAAGCATTTCCTCTACCCTTAAAAAGTCATATAAAGGAAAACACAAGAATGTGGGGGAGGGAGGGAGAAAAATTTAAAAAAATACATAAAATTCTCTCATACAAAATCATGCTCTAAAAGGTAAGATATTTTTATGCATTTTTTTCTTTTCATTTGTAGCAGTTTGCTTTCTTTTTTTTTCGTGCTTATTTCAAAAAATGAAGGAAACAAGTAGAGTAAGGAAGAAAGAAAGATCGAAAAACAGTAGAAAAACCAAAATAAAACGATCCCCCTTCTCCCCCAAATCTCACCCCTTATTTAACTTTCTCCCTTTTTCCTCTAAATGGGAAAGCTTTATAGCGAAAAATATATTCTTCAGAAATACATCTCTTGTGCTCCCAAAGATATAAAACAGTCTTTTGGGAGTTGGCGATGAAAAAAAAAT
The DNA here is from genome assembly GCA_021605095.1 of Caerostris extrusa. Taxonomy (NCBI): domain Eukaryota; kingdom Metazoa; phylum Arthropoda; class Arachnida; order Araneae; family Araneidae; genus Caerostris; species Caerostris extrusa. The sequence continues at coordinate 162,039 of BPLR01001855.1, forward strand.
ATTTTTATGTATCTCTCTCTTTTTTCTTTGCTGGCATTTCTTGTTTCAAGTGAAAGTAAAGTATAGAATGGAAATTGAACAATTCTATGTCGATATTTGCTGTTCCATTGTAACGTTCTCCTCCATACCCTTTTTTAAGTTCGTTTACTCTTTTATAAACTGTTCATTCATGGAGAAATGAACTAAGTCTAATAGTTGAGGAATCATTTCAACTTTCAATATCATATGTATTATCTAAACTGCAATTTATTGTATAAATACTTTTGCTAACATTTTCAATACATGCCATTTTTTTTTTTTTTCCTTGTTCTGCCTTTGTTGTGGGTATACTTATAACATATATTTCGTTTACCTGGAAGCTACTTTCAACTTTACGTTTATGGAAAATTATGTATCTGGCTTTTTGGCTGGCATTTCCTTTTTCAAGGGGAGTAAAGTGTATAATGTAAATTAACTATTCTATGTCGTTATTTGCTGTTCCATTGCATCGTTATCCACCATATTTCATGTTTATGAAAATACAAGAAAAACATGATCACTAAATATTAAATTTATCGTTCTTTGAAAAATTATTCTTGCATAAAAGAAATAAATAAAAACGCATTGGTTTTCGTAGTGATTTTCTGGAAAAAATGTTTTTGGGAATCATTTCATTAAGCCTGCACAAATATTTTTAAGAAGAAATGAAATTGAATGCACTTGTACAATTTTATATTTTGAAAGGTATGATGACGAAAATTATTTTGAATAACTTTTCTGACTTAAATATCATTATATCATAATTTTTATAAAACGTTGACACACTGCTTCTCATATTATAAAAAATATTATTTTGGAGATAAAGGATAAAATTCTCTAATTGCATGAGAGCACCAGAAATAAAGAGTGATTGTGAATCCTCCAGTTTACTACGTTATGTTTATCAACTCACCAACGCTCGATATTTTATTTCAGCACGTCGATTACTTGCCGCAAAAAAGGGTACCACCAATATCTCCTGAAAGGTAAAGTCAGCTGCGTTTAGTGGTCCGGTCCTTTTTACCACACCCACCCCACCCCCGCACTACCCCACCCCCAAACCATTTCTTGCTTTAAAAACATCTCAATCGAATGTGGTGGCTCTTTTCTTCATCGGTTTTTTTTAGCAATCTGTCGTTGATTCCTTAAAAGCAATTCCCCTACCCTTAAAAAAAGTCATGTAAAGAAAAACACAGTAGGGAGGTAGGAAAAAAAAAATAAAAAAAAAAAAATTCTCTCATACAAAATCATTCTCTAAAAGTTAGAACATTTTATGTTTTTTCTTTTCTTTTGTAGCGTTTGCTTTCTTTTCATTATTTCAAAAATGAAAGAAACAAGTAGAGTAGGAAGAAAGAAAGAACGAAAAACAGCAGAAAAAACAAAACAAAACGGTCCCCCCTCTTCCCCCACATCTCACCCCTTATTTAACTTTATCCCTTTTCCTTCTAAATGGGAAAGCTTTTATAGCGAAAAATATAGATTCTTCAGAAATACAGCTCTGGTGCTCCCTAAAGATATAAAACAGTCTTTTGGGAGTTGGCAATGGAAAAAAAAATATTTTTATATATCTATCTGTTTTTTATGCTGGCATTTCTTGTTTCAAGTGGAAGTAAAGTATAGAATGGAAATTGAACTATTCTCTGTCGATATTTGCTGTTCCATTGCAACTTTCGTCCATACTCTTTTTTAAGTTCGTTTGCTCTTATATGAACTGTTCATCCATGGAGAAATGAACTAAGTCTAATAGTTGAGGAATCCTTTGAATTTTCAATATCATATGTATTATCTAAACTGTAATTTATTGTATAAATAGTTTTGCTGATATTTTCAAATATTTTAATTATGTATTGCATTTTTTTCTTCTTCTGCTTTTGTTGTGGGCATACTTATTCCATATATTTCGTTTACCTAGAGAATTTACTCCCGACGTTGTGTCCATGGAAAAAATAAATGTCTGAAATAAGTATTTCATTTTCTTTAAATTTATGAGGCATAGAAAATAATGGTTTTTTTTTTCAATTTATAGTTTGCAAATGGCTGAGTGGCTAGCGCTCAACCGCTCGGCACCACATGTTTTGAATTCGAGTCTTTGCGATACAGTGCATGTTTGTAGTGGTTTGAATACCTTTTATACCGTAGGTCCCTGCCTAATATGATCATAGAGCGGTGGGGGTAGTGTTACTCGCATGCCAGCGTATCGCTAAGCTACACATGCCCCCTGGGTAGTGCTAAATGAGTAACAGTATTCATCGGTGCTGTTCACAAGTCAATACGATCCATTCTTCGACATAATTAAAAAAAAAAAAAAATTCAATTTATTTAAACCTCAATAAAAAATAATGCATTATCATGATATTTAATAAAAAATTATCATCATTTTTGCATTACCAGTAAACTAAAATAATTCATTCAATATTGATTAAATATTTACGAAAATAATTATGCTAAACAAAGTTATATGTGAATTTTACTTTTACATAACTAATATATTTCACATCTTATAATTTTTTGCAGATGTAGTCTTTCATTTATTTCCTGCCAATTTTTGGAGAAAAAAATATAATAAGTAACAGTTTTCTTTCCTCTAATATACTAAATTTAAATTTCATCTATAATCCCGATATTCAAAAATAAAACAATATTATTTATTATAGTTAATGAAGTATAGTTGTGATAAAAATTATTAACAATAGTTATCAGATATAATTTTTGTTGGTATTCCCTGACAATTTTTGTCGAAAAAGAAATATAATCAGTAATAGTTTGTTCTTCCTCTAATATACTAAATTCCAATTTAATCTAAAATCCAGATATTCAAATTTATATAATATTATTTAATGCAATTAATCAAGTATAGTTTATTAGTAAGAGTTATCAGGTATAGTTAGTAAGAGTTATCAGATATAATTTTCTGATAATGTTATCTGGTATTGATTGTTTGTATAGATATGTTGCGATCGTTTGTTTTTATGATGATACCGAGATGATCATATATCTATGATTAAATGTGACATATCCTACCAACGTACGTGCGCTGAATACTAGTAATTATGAGTAGGTTCTGTGTACTTTTTCGGCACCGTTTTCTTCGAAAGTGGGGAAATCTTTAGAATTAATTATAAAATCATACTTTTTAAAGAGAAAATCGTTAGTTTTTAAAATACATATGCATATTAACATATGAGTTTGTGATTGATTGCTCTCGTTTTTTAAAAACATATCAAGAAAATGTTTTCCATATTCTGGGTGATTTGACTTATGTTGATAATAGCCATGTCTCAAATACAACGTTAAGCAGAGTGAATTACAGAGTTATGTCCCACTGCATTTTCAAAATGTCATGACAATTTTAAAAGAAAATCGCATCTGAAGATTGGCACCATTCTCATTTCTTCCTATATGCCATATCATTTAGAACATTGCCAAACAAATATATTCATTTTCATTACATGAGTTGTATCAAAATGTATGCTCTTTAAAATAAAATTTCTGTAATACTTTTTTAACGGTAATAATTATTACTTTTTTAAAAACTACTGGTCTATTTCGGACTCTCAAAGCAAGAAACTGTCATGATCGGTATAATCAGTATTCAAATTGAACATTTAATTGTTATATTCTTCTTTTAGATATATGTAAGTTTATAAAGTTAGTACACTTTGCATTTGCATATATGAAACTTGAATATTTGCAATACAGTGATGACTCGTGTCTCACTTATGCATACAACGAGCAGTTCCTTGACGAGTGGTAAAGGGAAGGGATAGCAATCCGGGAGAATTTTTAGACTCAATTTCGTCTCATTTGTGTGTTGTATGAAAGAAAACCCAGTAAACTTCCCCCATGCATATTGACTCCATAGAGATCAAATTAATTCCTCTTGCACTCTAACTGAGCACGTCACCACTGGGCCACGAGTTGAGCCCAATTCCATCCACATTATATACGATACAAACATTGCCTACTTTTAGTCTTTGCTGATTTCGAAAATGATACTATGATAAATTCAAAACTTTTGTAGTATTTTTATTATCATTACCATCTTTATTGAGCATATGACCATTTTATTTAGTGTCTTAAAATGTTCTGATGTCTTAAAAAAACAAAAATATAAAATAAATAGTGATGTGTTATAAATATAGATATTTTACTTTTTCGTAAATTACAAGAGTACACTTTTATTCGAGATAATGTGTGCTTACTCATTTATGTATTTAAAAAGTAAATTTAAATTACCATGCGATGCTTGTAATACCTTTTAAATTTACTACATGGATATATTATCAAATAGGCAATTTATTCAGAATGTAGATAAAAAATATATGAATTTAGACTTAAATTTATTATTATTATTATTTTTTAAGTAAAAAAATTAAATTCATAACAGATTTTTAAATAATAATATGAATATGACATGAGACCGAAGGTAGATTTTCTAAATTCGCACTTGACATTTTACCCTGAAAATCTTGGATCAATGCGTGAAGATCAAGGTATCTCATTTCCACCAACATATTACAAAAATGGAAAAACGATACCAAGCCTCATTGAGATGTAAATTGGAGATATCATTGCTAGCTATTGGGGATATTATTGCATGATGAGATATTATTGCTAGTCCCTCATCGTGGAACCGAAACTAACCCGAACTTTTATTAAGAAAACATTATTATAATACAAAATTTTGAAATACTAATGGAATGGACAAAACCTATGCTAACCTTAATAAGCAAAATGCTCAAAATAACGGAATTGCACTTACATGTTTTTAGTTTAATAAACAGATTTTCCTTTACTGCAACTAATTTTAGCATTAAAAATCAAAATTACAAACACACAAATGACATTATTATATATTTACTTATAGAATAAAAGAGCAAATATTTGTAATAAATCCAAATTGTTTTTAATATTAATATTCATAATATCTATTAATAAGTAATATAAAAAATGTAATTTTTTTAATAAAGCAATTATATAATATTGACTGCACGGCGTGATTATATAAGATTGGACAAATATTTTGATTCTTGAAAGTTAAAGGCAATTCAAATATCATCGTGGGAAAATGTGTTGATTTGACGATGACTGAAAAATAATTTATCGCTTTATTTTGGTTAGAAAAAGGAATTTTCTTCAATATAATTTTCACATTCTGTTCCAAAGTATTCGAGGAATTTAATAATCCCCAAAAAGCCTAAAGTGCTGATATTTTAATAATAATTTTGCTAATACTGTGCGATATCTTATGAGAAATATAATATTTGCTAATGATATGGGATATTTTATGCTGATTTATGGGAAATATTCTCATTCCTTCATTATAAAGAAAATATTCATTGCATTAAAAAATCGTGTACAGAAAAGCTTATTGATAGGAAATCTACTACGTTACGAAATGATAGTTGTGAATAATTTGAAAAATAATCTATTAATACCTTTAATTTTCTATACTTATTTGCATATAAAGGAAACTAAATTTTTCGTTGACTAATACCACTTTTAAAATAAAGCATTTTAGATTTAAATTTCATTTTCTTGGCCTTCTGGCTTGCTGTACGCGAAAAAGAAATGACGAAGACTTCAAGTTGAAGTCGAAGGGGAAGGAGTGAGACTTCAATGTAATCCAAATGGTTTTTCCGTTTTGATGGGAAATAAAGGAGAAAAGGAATAGCTGTTTAGATTAAGGTGATGGAAAAGTTTTGGGAATATCGAGAACCGGACATCCCTGTGTTGTTCTTCGAGAAAATTCATGAGTTTCTTTCCATATCAAACTGAATTCCGCGAAGTATTGCTTTTAAGCAAATAAGAGAATGGGCTTATATTTTAAATTTTGTTTTTATTTTTGTTAAAGAAACAAAAAGGGGCTTAAAGGATAAAATAGATATATTAAAAGAGTATTTTGAAAATGTTAAATGGTCTGAATATTTATATTAAAACCATATTAAAGCTCAGAAAAGATTAATTTTCTAATTTAAATTTCTATTTTTTTTAATAAATGTTTTTCTGAATATTAATGTGACTTGGAAACTTTATATATTGCCATTAGCAATTCATTATTAAACATAAAATTTGATGAATTAATACTTTCGGGTTATTTTTGCTATTTAAACTATTATTATTTATTTTGGTCTCCAACATTACTACAGTAACGCAACTATTTTTATTTTTGAACATCAGTCGTCGTGTTTTACTGATGTATGCCACGAGTAGCCGAACCTATAAATGACTTTGAAGGACAATGAATGGAGGGCATTTGCTTTCCAGATATCCTTTTAGGGGTAAGTGCCTCACATTTTCATGTTGGAAAGCCCATGCAAAAATCGTCACCAGGCAGTCTTAGTGTCAATATCAGAACTTTTATACATTGTTATAGTCTAGTTTTTTTTATTAATGAAAACAATAACTGCAACGAAGCCATTGAATTGCCTCCTGCACCATTTTATAAGTTAGCTGCCCACATTACAGGGTGTCTGGTTTGAAGCAACGTAAGATGTACATATATAACATATTTTAACAAGAAGATTAAAAAAATAACAAAATTGCTGATTGTATTTGTGATTCTTTGTATGCAAATGAGTATTTAAAGTATACTTAAAAGCTTTAGATATATCATTATTATGTCTTTATCATTATTATATCTTTATATATGAAAAAAATACAATATATATGCGCCTTATGATAGGGTTCATTTTCTAAACAAACATTGTTTGATTGATTGGAATTTCTTAAAAAATACTTTCTCTTCAAATTAAATCAAAGGGGAAAAAATTAATCCCATTTCTCCATCCTTATGCATTGAAAAGAACATTATTAAACAATAATTTTTCAACTATATGTTAGAAATAATTATAATAGTATAAGTAATAAAACTTAACATATGTAATACATAGTTTTTTTTTGTTAATATTTGATTTTCTTAATAAACACGTTTAATTAAAATATATTCACGAATCAAAATTATAATGAGAATAACTTTTTCTCACTTTGTATTTCAAAAAAGGTTCTCAGTTAAATAATAATATTAAATGGAAATTTGCATTTTTGTGTTAATACAAATTGAAATAGATAGTATTTTGATGTGTTTGGTGATTGCATACATGCTTTAAGTACAAAATATTTTACCGCAGCTCAAATGAATTGGTTTTTCTTTTGAATTGAAGTTCAAAAAAATACTTCAACTTCCTAATTGGGATTCCTATTTGATTAAAATTGCATTTCTAACTTAGTACTTATTGGTGATCAAATTGCGTAAAAGTAGGGACTTTTAGTAAAATTTGGCAGATTATTTGGCTCTTGTCCAGACGTCAAGGTGGCCATTTGCTCTTCTTTTTGAAGGCCCTGTCACTCTAAGTTTGCCTTTTCATGTAAATTAAAAGGAAGAAAGGTGATTGGAGTGACCTAGTTATTGGAAGGCATTAAATTAAATCAAACATAAAAGCTGTAATTATTATTTGACTTGCATAATAAATGCAGTTTAGGGATACCATTATATGTAATTAAATAATATGAAGTTTTGATGATTTAAAGATTAATAATGCTTTTCTCTAAATACCATAATCATTTTTTATATGGTAGCAGTATTGAAAGATAATCAGACATCGTAAAAAATTATTCAAGTTTTAGGGAAACTTAACATTTTGCTTCTTTATTGGATATGAATAGAAAAAAAAAAAATTAGGTTACGTATTAAAGAGAGCCATGGAAATCCTTTTTGAAAAATTGCATATAAAAAAAAAAAGTAAATAAATTAAAGTTTAACACTTGTATATTGAAAACACCTAGAGAAAATAAAATTTGGAACTACTTGTTGCAACAAAGGAAGGAAATAATTTTTTCACAGTATTCGCCGTTTTTTATATATTGCCTAGAGAAAATACTTTAAATAATATATTTCTAACTTTCCTAGTACATAATAATATACTAGCAAAAAATAAAATATTACATTCATATGTATTTTACTTTTCACAAATTCCAGTAACTTATGTATATTAAACTTTTTTTTGTTACTCCTACAAATATTGCCAATTTTCAAAATATAATTTGAGTGACAAAGGTTACAGGAAACTATAAAATCAATATTGATTTAAACCATATTTATGAAAACGTCAAATTATTTATTTAATGATTATAAAATGAATATAACTAAGTATACATGTATTTCCAAATTACACTGATATATATGATTTTCCTATGCCATATCAGTATACAAACGTATAAAATTTGCGCAATAGTTTCAGAATAATAAAAAAAATAACGAAGAAAAGAAAGCAATTAACATTTATTTTCTTTATATTCAATAACTCAATAAATTTCTTAATAAAAAATATGAATTGAATAAATAAATGTTATGTTCTAAAAAACAAAATAAATGATTTTTTTTTATTATGTGTACAAATATGGATAGCATGTGCGTCGTGTTAACGAAAAGAAAAGCTAACAATAAGGTAAAAGTACACGTTTTTATTTATGTCACATTTAGTCTCATCGTATACCATCATAAAATTTCATTTTAGCAACTTCATTTAAAATAAAACTGATTTACTACTAAATCAATTTTGTGGGTGTTTTTCACTCAATTGTTTTTTTACATTTAATATGTGTTAAAACTTGCGAATTACTAATATCTGATAAAATCTGATATTCAATTTGAATAACTCATTTCACTCTAGCTGAATATTATTTCTTGCATGATGCATACATTTTTCACGAAGGTAATTCTATTTGGAATGATTTTTTTTTATGAAAGTAAAATTATATGTAATAATTATATCATTCTTGTGTTGTGGTGTTATATTTGTGTTACAGTTACAACTGAGATTGAAAGTGATATCTCTGTGAGGTGGCGGGTCATGCGAATCTTCAAAGGCCAAATGGTCAAAAATTATTTGTGCTCGCGTAATTATTGACGTCGTGTCTCTGACTAACGGAAACAGAATTCTTTGGTGTAAATATGTTGATAAGTAAGTTTTTCGGAAAAAAAGGGACAAAGAGAACTTCGTCCCGTTTAAATGTCGGCATTCACCTTTCCCCGTTGAAAAGGTCTATGGCTGATTTGTGAAAAATCCAGCGAATAATAAGTGAAGGGGTGGGTGGTATGATAAGACATAAAACGGGTATTGAAGACAGAGGGAAATCGACGGAGAGGAGAATGGAGAAGAATTGACTGATAGACAGAAGCAGCCGAAGGAGAAAGACAAGAAATGGAACGTTGGAAAGCATGGAAAAAAAAAAAAAATAGCCAGTCGTGGACACTTGCATGAGCTCCGAGGATCAATGACCAAGATCAGTGGTTTCCTGCCAGCTGCATCTATAATGTGGACATCGAAGAAAAAGCCCTATTTGCAGTTGACTTTGCTGAAACGTCTTTACACAATGCTGAACTCCTTTCGTCGTAGTGTCTATGTTTCCATTCTGTCCGTTTATATCATCATCTATACCGTTAAGTTATTGAACTTTTATTTAAAAAAAAGCCCCACTTTGCTATCTGTTGTTGCATATGCACAGAGTATGGGTTTTGGGCGGCGGACAAAGCTCCTTCATTATTCTAAGATGTTGAGATTCATATTTTTAATAATTGTTATTGCGGTATATTGTGTTTATATAAATTATATTTGAGTAATGCTTATTGGAAATTTTGTGTTAATAAATTATTAATTTCATGACTTATTCTGACTTAAATTATAAATATTAATAAATACATTTCATTTATATTTAAAATTATGAAATTTGTTTTTGATTTATTTCATGTGTGTGGGTTTCCTTTTTTCCAACTTGTATGTTTTTGAAGGCATTGGAACTTGTAGGTTTATGTGTGTTACGGGTTATTGCAGATTTTAAATATATTTCTTTTAAATGGTTTATTATGTAATTATTGGTGATTAATGTGTGTAGACAGTATAGCGAGTGCTTTTAGGTATGTGTTATTGCTATTTGAGTTTAAGGCTTAAGGTCCCTAACAACACCACACAAAAAAAATAAAAACATTGCAACTAAAGCGATGAGTAGAACGACTCACATGAATCAATCTTTTAATTAAGTAGTAATTTCGTTTTATATTAATTATATTACTGGATATAACTTGTAAACGAGCGGATTTATACATTATTGCATAAGAAGTTGAAATTTTGCATTTTAGAACAACATAGTAGCACAGCAAATGGAATCTTTGGCATCGATGGGATTTTATAGATCTTGTCCTCATCTTGTACATTGATTTAACTAACAAAAGAGTTAAATCAGAAAAGTGCTAAAGCCTATAGCTGTTAATTATATTCGAAAGTACCCTTATTATTAGTATCAATTCCACAATACACCGTCTTAATATTTCACAGTTTGATTAGAACATTTTTTGTTGTAGTTCTCTCAATATTTGCTGTTGAGTTAACCATAATTTAAAACGATTTATCACGTCTGGGCTGTGGTGTCATATAAACTGACTCTATAATACCATCAGTGGCTATTGTCGATGAAACCTGGCTACGAATTGAAGTGCTAATTGCAATATCCAAAATATTGTTTGAATCGCCCTACTCTCTTATAGTAGTACAAAAATATGTTAATAGTTGAAGAATTTGGTACTAAAAATATCATATTTAGCTAGTGCATCTGAAATATTTGAATTTCATGTAATATTTTGTATATAAAAAAATTTAAATGTGTTGTTATTAGTAGCTGAAGTTGGAATTTTAATTATTTATTTTATAAGCTTGAAAGAATAATCAATTCACGCATTTTGCATTTGTTAAATACCGCAACATGTCAAATATGCTAAGTTCATAGTGAATAAGATAAATGAAACAATTATTTCAGCAAAATAAAGAGACTTACTTTTATATGTATAAGAGCAAAATTTGTATTAAAATGCAAAATAATTCTTCAGAATTCGGTGCAATTTTATTTAAATAAATTTATCTTTTCAAATGTCATTGAAAGTAATTCGCCAACTAGTTTTTTCTTTGGAACACACAGTAGATTGAGATATTTTTATCATTTCTTATTTCCTACCATTGTAAAAAATACAGATATACTTGCTTTTATGTTTATTCTATAACTGTAAGCAATTTAAAGTCAAATCTTACACAAACTTAATCGTCATCAGATTGTGAAAAGATCTAAAATCGTATAATTATCTCAATGATTTGACAGGAAATGTTTTGAATTGTAACAATGTATAAGTTACCAAACTTTTCCCATAGGTTTAATTAAAAACTCATTCTACTTATATTATAAATATGAAAATATGAAATTGTGAAAATAAATGAAAGTAAAATAATGAAAAATAACGAAAATATGAAATTATAAATATGAAAAATATATAAATACGATATTTGATTATAAACGATTTAAAATAGGAATTTTCAGTAACATAATAGAGAAACTTGACACATTTATGAATAAATCAATAAAGCTTATGCATTTGCCTGTAAATTAAGAAAAAATGTCTGAGATTTAAGCAAACTTATTATATAAACTTCAACAGAAAAATTGTTAATTTTCAGGAAAAGCTTTGAAAAGATGCCTTTTAATGTAACAAAATAACGAAACCTGACGTAATTATAAACATTTATAATTTTAATAGAAATAATAAATAACTATTATTAATTGGCTAATACATAAAGACAAATTCCCAATTAAATTTTGCTAAAGAAGTAGTTGGCATCAGATCATCAGAAAGACACATGAATTATGTAAATATCTCAGGACACGACAAGAAAAGACTTCGAAATTTACATTTCATTGAAACAAAGCACAGAAACCTGACGTAATTATAAAACATTTATCATTTTTTTTCTAGAAATAATAAATAACTTTTATTCATTGGCTGATACATTAAGATAAATGTCCCAGTCATTTTTGCTGCAGAAGTAGTCAACACCAGATCGTTCAAAAACACTCGCATTATGTAAATATCTCCGGGACTCGACAGGAAAAGTTTTGAAACGTACATTTCCATATTTTATTTCTTTAACATGATTTGCTTTCGTATCTTTTTCTTTTTTTATTCTTTTTTTTTATTATTTCGAAGAACGACAAATTTTTCCTATTTTTCTTTTACTTTTTTCTCACACTTTTTTCATTTTTCTGTCTTGGAAAAAAAAAGGCGTAAGAAACGTTTTAAAACGTACAAAGCGCGGAAAAGCAAGATTATTTATATGTGACATCAGACGACGCTAGGACTAAGTGCTTTTTAAAATGTCCCCGCTTCAGGTAAAAGGAAATAAAAGAGAAAGAAAAAAAAAAAGGAAAAAGAAATGAAATCAAAAAAGAAAGGAAGAAAAATAGAAAGCGCGAAAGCGTTTTACTTTAAAACATAAAATCTCCTTAGAATGCTTCCGCACTAAAAATGTTACTGAATGTTTTCTTCTTGCTTTAATACTTACATATAAAAAAAGTAAAGCTTGTAATTTGTCTAGATTCTTACTCTCCGGTCATTGTGTCCTGTTTTTATGACAAAAGACTCAAAATTTCGAGATTTAGTAAGAAATAAAAGAGAATTTCTTGAAATATGTATTTTGGAACATTTCGGTACCATTTTTTTTGGATCGAAAAGCGCCTCGCAAAAAATAATATAGTTGAAACGGTTTGCAATAATTTTGTTGAGAAAAGAAATTGATTGCATATTTGGTTGAAATGAGTTTTCAAATCATTTTTATTCCAGCAGCTTCGAAGGAATGTATTCATAAAAATTGCTACTAGATATTAAATCATGGGAAATATGCAAAATTGATGTTATCCAAAATTTTTGGTGAATTGAAATAAGAACTACGTTAATTCGATTTCATATGAAACTGAATTGCATATTTTTATAAAGTGATGAGTAATTCAATTCAATTTTCTTGTAATTCATCCATAAAACGATGCAATTTTTTAAAAAATGAACTCACGAAAATATATTTAACGATATGATTTTTTTCCAAATAACTCTTACTCATTTATTTAACGATATATATATATATATATATATATATAAAAACTTTCTGAATCGTATATACATATAAATATATTACAATACTGTCTAAAAAATAATGAAAATCCTAAATTTACTAAAATTATAGCATAATTTTCAAAAATTCAAACAATGGTATTTTTTAGTAATTCTTCACTAAGGCTGAAATATTTAGTGATTTTTAAATTTCAATTTTTAATGCGCGAAAGTAAATATTCATTTGCTAAGAGTTTTAAGGAAATACTGAGACTTTAACACTGCAAAAATTAACTTTTAGTCTGAAATACCTTATCATAAATAAAGAAAATGGTACGTGCTGAAAAAATCTCGAAATATTTATTTCATTATTATAAGTAAATTCCATTTTAAATTTGATATACTCCATTTTTAATTGGGTTAAATATTAAAACGTTATACTTTGAAATTTAAAAGTTTAAAGAATAGTTTATAATACAGTAATTAAATTTTATTTTTAAAATACAATGTTTTTAAATGTTATTAAAAACAATATACTTAGTTAAAAGGCAGAAAGAGATTAAGAAAATCTTCCTCTTTTTGTCATTTTTATCAATTAAAATAATGTATTAAGACACACATGTAATATTTTGAACAGTGATAGTTTCGTAGGGTATCATAGTTTATTTCTTAGTGAAGAACTGATTTAAAGCAGTTAAAATTTTATTGTATCAGAAATGAAAAAAGATAAATTAATAGTTTGAAAGATCATCGCAGTGCTTGAGGAAAAAAGACAAGAGAAGAGTGAAAAATTGTTAGGAAAACCTTTGAAATAATGTTATTGCGGTACTATTTCATGAAAAAGCTAAGAAAGTAAGAATCAAAGACATAAAAATTAAATTTCTATGATTAGAAAACTCAGGTGGGAAGAAAAAATATAACTTCCGCTTAAAAACATATTTTCATGTAAAGGCAATTTTCTATGCGGATTCACGCTTCTAGTGACACTTTTAAGTATAGGGAATATGTATGCCATATATAAAAAAATGGTACAAAATATATATAGGGCTGTAAACATCAAAATATTTATTTCATAATTATAGCTAAATAATAAGTAATTAAAATAATAATAATAATTAAAATTATAATACCAGTAATTATCAAAACAGTACAAAATAATAATAACAGTAATAAATAGAAATTACAAAAAAGTAATGGCCTCCTTGAATTGGTCTAGCTTCGGCCAGAACTTCAGTAAACTAACTAGAAGATTAGCTGCTCGTTCACATATCATAAATCCGATGAATAAAATATTCTGCAGTTATGTATCAAAAAATGTAAACACGTTCCGCTTAACTAATAATACCAATAAAAATCAATTTTTAAATAAGTAAAAATGAGGAAACGTAATTGTAAATTCAAATTGCACTTATTGAAATGCCATCAAATTATAAAAGATGAAATACGTATTTTTTTAGCTAAAAGACCTTAAAAAATAAGTAAAAATCTTTAAGTAAAAGATCTTAAAAAATAATAATCTGAAACTATTTTAGAATGATAAATTTCACAAAGCCACCCACAATTTATATCAAGAAAATTTAATGTATTAGAGCTTAATTGCATTTGCAGCTTAAACAGGTTTCATTAACATCCTATTAAAATTACTAAACCTATTACTTTTAGAGAAAGCGATTGAAAGTCATTTATTTTCCATCCAACATAATGATTAAATGATCGTATATTAAATAAATGCGAAAAAAAAAAAAGATGAAACTTCTAAAAAACCCTTTTAATGTATATTTATTTTTAGTTTCGTTTCCTATTTGCTATAAGCTCATTAACAACCCAAAATGTCGTCGTCCAATCATCGACCATCCTCAATCCTCTTTGTGACGTCATCAATCCATTCCTCTAATGATCATCAGTGGAGCTCTACGGAAATGGAAAATCCATAAATCCTGCCCTTTTAGTTCTAACCGTGGAAAGCAATCCCCCACCCCTTACTCTTTGTTCTTTTTTTCTCTTGTTTCACCACTTCTCAGCAAAGGATGCTTTGACCTATTACTCACTTCCGGCTACTACTATGTGGTTAAAGAAGCAGCGAATGATTTTGTCGACTTGTGATTACTTCACAGCTGAGGTATTGCAAGCGAAGAGAGAGATAGTTCTAATATGATTGGAGAATTTCAGCGAAACATAGAGATTTATTTTGAGCTGGAAGTATATAATAGCTGCCAATATTGAACATATAGTACATTCCCCACTTTTTACTCTTCTTTGGACTAAATGAGAAAAAAAAACATTTATGGTTAGGGTTTGCTATGTTGCATACAGAAATGCATTTTATATTGATAACTGTCCAACGAACCAGAAAATATTAAGTAGTAAAAATTAAACACTTCTTATTGTAAGCTATATTTACAGAACACTCATATATTTACAGATGCTAAAGAAAGCAATTAATGGAAACTCAATATGAGGATTCACTTTACTTCACACTTATAAACAAATCACTATACCTTTTAATATATTCTTTGCATATCAACATTAGGCATCCTGTTTTCTACATGAAGCTAATAGTTCTACACGAAGCTGATTTTACTAAAGTTTTAATAGGATGATTTAATGCATTCAGGACTTATTCTTTACATAACAAATGGAACAGAATCTAGTTGGAATTTTTGAAATAAAAAAATGAAACTTGTAAAGAAACTTAAGCAAGTTTTTAAAGAACAGTAACTTAAAGTTTATTGTCTATTATTGCAGTAATTTAAAGTATATTGCCTATTATTGCAGTAACCGAAAGTGATGTTGTTGCTTATAATAGCATACGATTAAACGACAAATTCTAGCAATAAGATGACTTCTGGATAGTCATTTGTTTTTATTGTTGATGAACTCTGGGATAATAAGTTTTTCAAGAAGATTATTTTTGGTTTAATGGAAAATTATCTTTTAGAATAATTCTAACTATAAAAAATCAGTTACCTATACGATCATCAAATTTAAACAGCCTCAACATGAAAGATTAATTGCAGTAACCACGATCCCCACCACCTGCAGAAAAATGGAAGTGATGTTTACGTATTATATCATGTTGTTTACGTGTTATACTCAAACGAACTCAAACTTACTTCGATTTATAAGAATCAAAAACTATTTAAAATCGTCAGTAATTGCCAATAGAATTGAAAATGCATCGGAAATAACAGCGAGTTGGATGCCATCAGTCATCAGTTTGAAAGTTAGGCAATATCCAAAAAGTTAAAAATGTGATCAAATCCAAAAATTTAAAAATTGTGATCATATCCAAAAATTTAAAATTGTGTCTACATCCTAAAAGGATTACTGTTTGTACGCACATACAGTTGCTTCGCATGATGAGTTTAATGTGCGTGCATTTCAATGATGTCTGTCTCGAAATATTTGAAAAAGAATTAGCTTGTATAGATGCACGACAGTCTGCTTAGACCACTAAATTCTTAAACGACTCATGAGAAAACACTGCCCATACCTTGAATATCATGTACCGATCTTCATCCAATTTATTTGGAATGTCAGGTAATTTGCTCTAAAGTGTCAAAGCAAAATATTTTCAACAGGTGGAATACATGATAAGTATATATGAGGTTTGCAGTCGGTTTCATCAGGTCAGATCATTGTATAGCATATAATTATGCTTTACGGTTAATTCTCTCTGTGAGAAATGACAGACGTGAGATTAAACTATAAAGAACCTTACGTAGTAGCCCTTTTATTCAAGGGTACACTAGCAAATAACAGGCCCCTTGATTTGTGATTGAAACATGTTCGATCAGTGGACGTCCCAGAGGCAAATTTCTGGTGAGAATAAACAAGTGTGTCACATGCATTGTGAAGCCTGTAATTCGGCCATTGATGCAGGCCAAAAAAGATAATAATAATAATACTTTCTTCATCAAGGTACAAATTTTTGTTGTCAAAATAGAATTAACTTTCATTCTAGAAGTTCATTAATCGGATCTCTTTATTATGGAACACATCTTGTGAAGTCGACAACAAAGAAGTATCGGGACTGCCACAACTTACAGTAGACAACATGCGCCCATACCATAGATGCCAATTTAAAAATGGACAAAAGATACCAATAATCTATATGCAAACACATCACGGCCATTTGTTGCGATCATTTCACATCACAGACAACAATCAATCGTATTGTCAACAACATGCTTTACAGTGTAGTTAAGATCTTTACGACAATTTTCGTTACTGAATATGTAATGTTATAAATTTTTTTCTTCTTTTAATAATTTGCGTGTCACCTTCACTTCTTCTAATCCTGTAATTTTCATCTACGAGAATTTATTATAGTTGTTGAAACAGTAGTAAATTAGTTAAGTACCCTAAATGGTATAATTTATTTTAAAAAACAGAGAACCATGTTTGGGTTTATGATGTACTACGCGGAGTGATAATATGATAATAGAAACCAACTTGGGAACCTAATATATTGTCACTTTCAAAAAAATAATCAAAGATATTTTTAAACAATAATTTAGAATACTTAAAACAGTTTAAAACAAACTGCATTTAAATCGGATAAAAAATATGATTACAGTAACAAAAACTGTAAATGTCAAATGTGACTACTTAATGTGTTTTAATCTTTCAACTTTTAGCACTTTTCATTTTCTAATTTTCACACATTTCCAAAAGATTATTTTTTAAAAGTTATGATTGAAAATCTATAAAAATTTGCATGACTATTCTACTAAAATAAGTAGAACATTTTAACTTTTATTCTGTGACCCTCAATTTGTTAATAGACCAATATTTTATTATATAGCATGACAAACATTACAAATTTTTAAAAGGTTTTTTAATTTTTTAAACTTTATTAAATATTAGATATCTTTAGCATTACAGGTTTGCAGAATAAACATGGTAATCAACTTCCATTCGATGTAAAAATTAAAAAGTTGCACATTTTACCTTTCAAATGTTATCTTGTGGAAAATAAACAGTAATTTTGTGGATTTTTGCACACACCCATTTTGTGTTATTTTCAGAAAAATATTACTTGAATTGCAAATTGAAATAAATTTCTTAAAAATTAAACTTCATTATAATACGTACCAAAATTTCACTCGAAAAGGTGTAAAGACTTTATGATGTATCATAAATCAAAACGATATCAAAAATATTTTAAATAAGAAATCTTTGACTCTCAAAATATAGAATTCCTTTAATATTTTGATAATTAATAAGCTATATATCGAAATGTAAATGAACTGATCACGAGTGATTTAGTTACCGGTTTAAGTCTTTTTTGAATATCAAGGCTTCATGTATCACTTATGTATGTCAAAAACAGGCCATCGACATGTGATGACGCAATCTCTATAGAATCTCCGCTTTTTCTAAAGCAGTGACTACAACAATGCGCCAGCTCATTAGACAATCATCCCTAATGAAAGCTGAACATGCTACCATTTGATTAAGAGTTATGAAAATAAATTAGATGGGATTTTTTCTCGTCTTGAACACATGGTAACAAGGTACTTAAGATAATATTTTTAAAGTATTTCTAAAAAAGCACATTTTTGAAACGGAAATTTTATCCTGAAAAATGCTCATTCAATTTAAATATTTTTTAACCAGAATTTACATTTAACTATAAGTCTTCAAAATACCTTTAAATAATTAAGTAATATTACTTTTCATTCGTTTCAGAATCCTTTTTAAAAATATAATGATTCAAACGTGATAATTAAATTAACTAGTTATCAAATGAAATATTAGTTCATTCAATGTTAGTAAAAAGGAAAAAAAAAATATATTATTGAAAAATTTAGGATTATAATGATTGACATAAACATTTATATTGTATTAAAAGTATAAATTCTGTATAGTTCGTATAAATTTCATAATTAAAATTTTATTTTATTTTATTATTTTTATTAATTAAATTATATTTTTAAAAGGCATTTTTTATTATAAATAATTTTTTGATCAAATTCATAGCACATGCATAGAAACGCAATAATAATTAATGAGTTAAATTCATTGATTCAACGAAACATATTATACAATTATATTATGACAATTTATTTTGTTTTATTCATTATCTTATAAAGAAATACAAAAATATAAATCCAATCTAAAATTTATTTTTCGAATGAATTATTTTTCAATATCACATAATGTGCAATCTTCCAAAATTCACTGAATTATTTTCAATTTTGAAATCAGATTACTTTATTTTGAACTCTTGCAATTAAATCTGATTTCACTTGTAATTAATATGATTGAATTATTCTGCAGAAATATGATATAATACTGCGATTATTTCAATTATTATTTCGATAAAGATTTCTTTTTAAGAAGTGCAAGAAGTTATTGATCGCAAAAGTGGTTTCTCAACTAAAACTTTTTATTTCACCTTAATGCAAGAGAGATTCCAATTCAAAAAGTAAATATATCACATCGTTAGGAAAACAAATGATCCTAAGACTTTTATTCAAAAATATTTAATTAGATAAATTCAAATCTATCACGGCTCTCTAATTTTTCTTTACGTTCTTGGAAATGTTTATTTTATTTACGTTCTCTGTGGGAATTCCGAAATTAATTTTTTACGGAGTATAAATTAATACAGAAAATAATTTATCAGTTGGAGAAGTTGAAGAAAATTAAAAGAAAAATATGTTTTTTACATCGTCGTTGTAAGACACTTTTGTCATTAATTCCGTCTCTGACGAGTACTCTAATTAGAATGAGCAGATATTTAATTTTAAACAGCCCGTTTGACGAAGAAACAGTGCATTCATTTAATAAGAGAGAGAGTAGATGTTGAAGGAACAATAATTTATTTCACTTTTTCCTCTTCAAATTTTAATTGAAAAGTTTTCTTTTCGTTCCCTTTTTTTCCATATTCTTCTCAAATTAACTTGTAGTTATTACGCAAATTTTCAGGGGATAAAAATCCTCCATCTGAATTTTTTGGAAAAAAATAGTCTCACAAATTATTTTCGTATTTCATTGAAAAAAATTAAAATTAACAGATTTTTTTCAATTGAATGATGTAATTACATGGACTAAATTTAAAAAAAAAATATATATATAAAAAATATTCTGAATCAAGAAAATAATTTTTGAAAAATAAAAAGGATCATTTAAACAGAAGGGAATGTTGACTGAAAAATAATTAAAAATATAGCTTTTTCAAAGCATAAAAAAAATTGCAAACATTTAATTTTTCTCAAAACTGCAAACAAAAAAAAATCATACAAATATGCCTCTTTTATGAATAAAAAGAAATTTTGTAGTGTACTGTTTTGTAAAATTCATCAAAATTTATTATAAGAATAAACATTTATTAATTATTGTTTCAACAGTTTATTTTCATTTCTTTGTCGTTTACCAAAAATATTTTATCCGGAAGAATAAGAAACTTATAGTTGCATATTCAACTTAGTCAAGATGAAAAAAATGTAAGTATTTGTTATTCCATAACATTACATTGTATTTTAATTGTTTTTTTTTTTAAATTAACTAAAAACAATATATTTTCTGAGCTGTGAACATTCTTGCTATATAATAGAAAAATGAAAAATCTGAGAATTTAGTTTTTCAAAATATATGCGTTTAAACCAATTAGTTTTTTTAACAATATTTATAATTTAAATTTCTAAACTTCATAAAAGTTTCTAGAAATATAATGTTGAACATTTCAGTAATTCAATGACACTCTTAGTTTTTTTCTCTTTGTAACTATATATACGATAATTATATAAGTTTCGTGGAGTCATTGAATTTAACTGGTTATTTATTAATGTATTTCTGTGTCTATTTGATTAATTTGATCAAAGAATTATTCAGAATAAGATGCATTTTTAAATTATAATTTAATTAATAAAAATATTAAAATAAAATAAAATTTTAATGATGAAATTTTTATTGTTTTATTCAATATCTTATAAGGAAACACAAAAATATAAATTTATTCTAAAATATTTTCTTTTAAATGAATTATTTTTAATATCATATAATGTGCAGTCTTTCATAATTCACTGAATTGTTTTCAATTTTTAATTGAGAATGCTTTATTTTGAACTCTTCAAATTAAATATGATTTCACTTATAATTAATATGATTGAATTAAAGTAAGTGAATTATTTTAGGCAGAAATATGATATAATACTGCGATTATTTCAATTATTATTTTGATAAAGATTGCCTTTTAAGAAGTGTAAGATGTTATTGATCGCAAAAGTGGTTTCTCAACTGAAATTTTTATTTCACCTTAATGCAGGAGAGTTTCCAATTCAAAAAGTAAATATATCACATCGTTAGGGGAAAACAAATGATCCTAAGCCTTTTAATCAAAAATATTTAATTAGGTAAATTCAAATCTATCGCGGCTCTCTAATTTTTTCTTTACTTGGTTGGAAATGTTTATTTATTTACGTTCGCTGTGGGAATTCCAAAATTAATTTTAGGGAGCATAAAATGTACAGAAAATAATTTATCAGTTGGAAAAGTTGAAGAAAATTAAAAGAAACAACAGTTTTTTTTAACATCGTCGTTGTAAGACACGTTTGTCATTAATTCCGTCTCTGACGAGTACTCTAATTAAAATGAGCAGATATTTAATTTTAAACAGCCCGTTTGACGAAGAAACAGTGCATTCATTTAATAAGAGAGAGAGAGCAGATGTTGAAGGAACAATAATTTATTTCACTTTTTCCTCTTCAAATTTTAATTGAAAACGTTTTCTTTTCGTTCCCTTTTTTTTCCATATTCTTCTCAAATTAACTTGTAGTTCTTACGTAAATTTCAGATAATAAAAAAAAAAACGTCCATCAGCATTTTTTAGCAAATTAAAAAAATAATTTACAAAGTATTTTCTTATTTCAATGAAAAAAATGAAAATTAATAGATTTTTGCGATTGATTGATGCAATTACATGTACTAAATTAAAAAATATATACTATATATAAATATATATTCTGAATAGAGAAACTAATGTGTAGGAAATAAGAAAGGGTAAATTAAATGGGAGTGCATGTTGACCAAAAATAATTAGAAATATAACATTTTTAAAGTATAAGCAAATTACAAAATACCTTTTATATAAAACTGCAAATATAAAATTGCATACAAATATGCCTCTCTTGTGAACCAAAATAATTGTTTTCGTTTACAATTTTTTGTAATTTTTCAAAATTTATTATACTCATAAACATTTATTAATTATTGTTTCAATACTTTTTTTTTTTCTTATCTTTTTGTCATTTATCAAAAATACTTAAAATGGATAATAATAAACTTATACTTGCATATACACTATGTGGAAGAAAGTGACGGGACACGACACTATAACGACATAAACCCATATTTATTAAAATTAATAGGAGGTAGGGCCTCCTTTGGCTGCGATCACAGCTGCAACCCTTCTGGGCATGCTTTCCACTAAATTAGCCGTAGTGGCAAGAGGAATTTCCTTCCAAATGTTTAACAGGAAGTTCCATAGTTCAGGCTTGCTTTTTGGGGTGGGGTGCAGGCCCTCATCCGACGGTCCAATTCGTCCCAGATAAGTTCAATTGGGTTAAGATCAGGGAACTGCGCCAACCACTCCATGCGTTTAACGTTGTTGTTCACATACAAATCAAGAGTCATCCTTGCAACATGGCATGTTGCGTTGTCGTCTCGATACCAGCAATCATCCATACCGTACGTTGCCCACAAGGTAGGAAGGACATGATTGTCGAGAATATCACAGTATCTATCGGCATTCATCGCAGCATCAACCTTCACCATGGGCCAGCCATATACCATCAATCCTCTTCCACCAAACTTTACAGTTGGGACGACACACTCGGGCAAAAGGCGTTCTCTCTTGGTAAAACGCCATACCCAAACACGTCCATCGGAACGGAAAAGGGTAAATCGTGACTCGTCACCCAAAGGACGCGTTTCCAGACATCCAGAGTCCGGCGCACGGTGGTCTTTGGCCCAACGAAGGCGTGCTTTCTTGTTGGTTTTCGTAATCAAAGGCTTATGGGCCGCCGAACGTCCAGTCTAGTAAACTTATGGACCTCGATACGAAGAGTCTTGGTCGAAACGGCCACATCTGTGGCTGGTCTAAACTCGATTAGCGATGTTATCCATGGATGCCTCGACGGTTACTTCCGAATCTCCCTGCCGAGCACCCGCCGGTCCCTGCTGGTGAGAACTGCAGGTCGTCCACTTCGGGGTTTGTTCTTGACAGTGTCCCTCAGTCTTGTAGCGACACACAAAACGTGCTACAGTTGATTTTGAGCAGTTACGGAGACGGATATCTCCCTAATTCACACCTTGGCAAGATGCAATCCAACCAACACACCTTCTCGAACTCAGACAACTCTTCCCGTGGCGGCATCTTGACAAAAACAACTCTAGTCGACTCCACAGAGTATTTATAGGATATGGCTGACACGTGATATCTATTATTGCGCATGTGTCAGCAGTATTGTCGACTTTCCTACTTTTCGAGGGGGTGCCCCGTCACTTTCCAGATAGTGTACAATTTAGTCAATATGAAAAAAAAAAAAAAATGTAAGAATTTGTTATTCCATAAAATTATTTTTGCATTTTAATTGTTTTTATTTCAAATTAACCAAAAACAATAGATTTTCTGAGCTGTAAACGTTTTTGTAAGGTAACGAAATAATGCAAATCTGAGAACAGCGTTGTTTTTCAAAATATTTGCTTTCTCTATGTCTAAAACAGTGCTATACGAAGTGTCCATTTACATGAAGGTTTTCAACTGTAATTCATTGAATTATTTTCAATTGTGAATTGAGATCACTTTATTTTGAACACTTGAAATTAAATATGATTTCACTTATAATTAATATGGTTGAATTAAAGTAAGTGAATTATTTTCGACAGAAATAAGATATAATACTGCTATTATTTCAATTATTATTTTGATAAATATTGCCTTTTAAGAAGTTATTGATCACAAAAGTGGTTACTCAAGGACGGTTTTTATTTTACCTTAATGCAAGAGAGTTTCGAAATCAAAAAGTAAACATATCACATCGTTAGGGAAAACAAATGATCCTAAGCCTTTTAATCAAAAATATTTAATTGGATAAATTCAAATCTATCACGGCTCCTAATTTTCTTTACATTGTTGGAAATGTTTATTTCATTTACGTTCCCTGTGGGAATTCAAAAATTAATTTTAGGGAGCATAAAATGTACACAAAATAATTTATCAGTCGGAGAAGTTTAAGAAAATTAAAAAGAAAAAAATAGTTTTTAACATCGTCGTTGTAAGACACGCTTGTCATTAATTCCGTCTCTGACGAGTGTTCTAATTAAAATGAGCAGATATTTAGTTTTAAACAGCCCGTTTGAAGAAGAAACAGGGCATTCATTTAATAAGAAGAGCAGATGTTGAAGGAACAATAATTTATTTCACTTTTTCCTCATCAAATTTTAATTGAAAAGTTTTCTTTTCGTTCCCTTTTTCCATATTTTTTCTCAAATTAACTTGTAGTTATTACATAAATTTCAGGGATAAAAAAACGTCCATCAGATTTTTTGTCGCAAAAAAAAAAAAAATTCATTTACAAAGTATTTTCGTATATCGTTGAAAAATGAAAATTAACAGATTTTTTCGATTCAATGATGTAATTACAAGAACTAAATTTAAAAATATTCTGAATCAAGAAAAATAATGTGTAGGAAGTAATAAAGGATTATTTAAACAGAAGTGAATGTTGACTGAAAAATAATTAAAAAAATATAACTTTTTAAAGTATAAAAAAATTGCATTTTTTTTTTTTTTTTTTTTACAAAACTGCAAAAAAAAAAAAATCATACAAATATGACACTCTTCTGAACAAATAAATTGTTTTCCGTTACTATTTTTTTTATAATTCATCAAAATTTATTATACGCATAAACATTTATTAATTATCATTTCAACAATATGTTTTATTTTTTAACTATTTATTAAAACTATTTTTATCCGGAAACTAATAAATTTATATTTGCATATGCAATTTAATAAAGATGAAAAAAAAAAAATGTAAGTACTATTTGTTACTCCATAAAATTAATTTGCATTTTAGTTGTTTTTTTATTTAATTAATTAAAAAATAGATTTACTCAGTTGTGAAAACTTTCGTTATGTAACGACAACATTTAACATCTGAGAAGAACTTCATTTTCAAAATATATACGTTCAGTTCAGTTTGTGTTTTTTAACAATATTTATAATGTTTCTAAAGTTCCTAAACGTTTATAGAAATATATATACCAAAATGCTTAACAATTCATTGTTACTCATATTTTCTCTTTGTAACTAAATTTTTACTTCGTTTAAACACCAATCACTGGATTAATTAGACCGGAACCTACAATTTAACTCAGGAATCTGAACCTCTAACAAACATCCATGCCACCGCCAGGATTTGAAGCTGAATCCGTGGAATGATTGAATAAAGTGTGAATTATTTTCGGCAGAAATATGATATAATACTACGAATATTTCAATTATTATTATTTTGATAAAGATTACCTTTTTAAGAAGCGCAAGAAGTTATTGATCGCAAAAAGTAGTTACTCAAAGAAAATTTTTATTTAACCTTTGCAAGAGAGTTTCAAAATTCAAAAAAATAATATATCACATCGTTAGGGAAAAACAAATGATCCTAAGCCTTTTAATCAAAAAATATTTAATTAGATAAATTCAAATCAATCACGGCTCTCCAATTTTTTTTTACGTTGTTGGAAATGTTTATTTTATTTACGTTCTCTGTGGGAATACCAAAATTAATTTTAGGGAGTATAAAATGTACAGAAAATAATTTATCAGTTGAAGAAGTTGAAGAAAATTAAAAGAAACAACAGTTTTCTTTTAACATCGTCGTTGTAAGAGACGTTTGTCATTAATTCCGTCTCTGACGAGCACTCTAATTAAAATGAGCAGATATTTAATTTTAAACAGCCCGTTTGACGAAGAAACAGTGCATTCATTTAATAAGAGGGAGCAGATGTTGAAGGAACAAGAATATATTTCACTTTTTTTCTCTTCAAATTTTAATTGAAAAGTTTTCTTTTCTTTCCCTTTTTTCCACATTCTTCTCAATTAACTTGCAGTTATTACGTAAATTTGAGGGGATAAAAACGTCTATCACCATTTTTGGCGAAAAAAAAATTACGAAGTATTTTCGTATTTCATAGAAAAAAATTTAAATTAACAGATTTTTTTTCGATTGAATGATGCAATTACATGTACTAAATTAAAAATTATATATAAATATATATTCGGAATCGAAAGCATTATTTATAGGAAATAAAAAAAACAAAACGATAATTTAAACAGAGGTGCATGTTGACTGAAAAAAATAATAAAAAATATAACTGTTTTTAAAGCATAAACAAATTGAAAATTCCTTTTTACAAAACTCCAAAAATATTTTGAACACTTTTCTAAACAAAATAAATTGTTTTCGTATATATTTTTTTTTTTTTTTGTAATTATTAAAAATGTATTATACGCATAAACATTTATTAATTATTCTTTTAACAGTGTGTTTTCATTTCTTTCTTACTTATCAAAAATTATTTTCACTGTCAAAATATAAAAACCTGTATTTGAATATTCAGAATTGGTTAATTCAAAAAAATTAATTTGAGTCTTAATTGCTTATACGTAATTAATTAAAATTAATTGATTTTTCTGAGCTGTGAGCATTTTTGATGAGTATTGAAAATGTAACATCTGAGTAGAGTTTGTTTTTCAAAATATATACGTTCAAACTACTTAGTTCTTTTAAACATCATTTATAATTTAAATTTCTAAATTTCCAAAATGTTTCAGGAAATATAATGTCGAACTTTTCAACAATTCAGTGGTATCCATATTTTTTTCTCTTAGTAACTACATTTTGCTTCATTCAAACACTAATGCACCAATACAGCAATTTACTTTATTTTTATCTTATATTCATTATCTTATAAGGAATCACAATAATATAAATTCAATCTAAAATATTATATTTCAAATGAATTGTTTTTAATATCATACAATGCGCAATCTTTCATAATTCACGGGAATTATTTTCAATTTTGAAATCAGAATTCAAATCAGAAATCAGAATAGATTTGAATTTATTTTAAATATTTTTGATTAAAATTAGGATCATTTGTTTTCCTAACGATGTGATACATTTAATTTGAATTGAATTAAAGTGAGTGAATTTTATTTTCGTTCTTGAAATGAATAATTTAATCATTTGTCAATTAATTTTGAAATTTAATTTATGTCATTAATTCCGTCTCTGACGAGCAACTTAATTAAAATGATCAGATATTTAATTTTAAACAACCCGTTTGACGAAGAAACAGTGCATTCATTTAATTAATGACATAAATTAAATTTCAAAATTAATTGACAAATGATTAAATTATTCAATTCAAGAACGAAAATAAAACTTTTCAATTACACCTAGTGCCAATTCAAAAAAGTAAATGTATCACATCGTTAGGGAAAACAAATGATCCTAAGCCTTTTAATCAAAAATATTTATTAGATAAATTCAAATCTATCACGGCTCTCTAATTTTTCTTTACGTTTCTGGAAATGTTTATTTTATTTACGTTCTCTGTGGGAATTCCAAAATTAGTTTTAGGGTGCATAAAATGTACAAAAAAAATTATTTATCAGTTGAAGATGTTGAATAATAATTAAAAGAAAAACAGTTTTTTTTTTTTTTTAACATCGTCGTTGTAAGAGACGTTTGTCATTAATTCCGTCTCTGACGAGTATTCTAATTAAAATGAGCAGATATTTAATTTTAAACAGCCCGTTTGACGAAGAAACAGTTCATTCATTTAATAAGAAAGAGCATATGTTGAAGGAACATTAATTAAAATTATTTCACTTTTCCTCTTCAAATTTTAATTGAAAAGTTTTCTTTTCTTTTTTTTTTTTTTCCATATTCTTCCCAAAATTAACTTGTAGTTATTACGTAAATTTCAGGCGATAAAAAAAAAAGTCCATCAGCATTTTTTGGCAAAAAAAATACTCTACAAAGTATTGTATTTCATTGAAAAATTAAAATTAACATATTTTTTCAATTGAATGATGCAATTACACGTAGTTAATTAAATATATATATATATAAATATATATATATATATATATATATGTTTTGAATCGAAAAATAATTGTAGAAATGAAAAATATGATTTAAACGAAATTGCATGTTGACTGAAAAATAATTAAAAATATAACTTTTGTAAAAGCATAAGCAAATTGCAAATTTTTCTTCTATAAAACGCCAAAAAGTTTTTTTTGCATACAAACATACCACTTTTCTGATGAAAATAAATTGTTTTCGTATATTTTTTTATAATTAATCAAAATTTACTACATGTATAAATATTTATTAATTATTATTTTAAGAGTGCTTTTTCGTTTCGTTATCATTTATCAAAAATAATATATCCGGGGAAATAAGGAGCTTATAGTTGCATATACAATTTATACTAGATGAAATGCAACGTAATAATTTGTTACTCTATAAAATTAATTTAATTTTTAATTGTTTTATTTAATTAATTAAAAACAATATATTTTCTGAGCTGTATCACTTTCTTTACATAATGAAAAAATGTAACATCTGAGAAGAGCTTTGTTTCTCAAAATATCTACGATCAAACTTTAGTTCTTTTTAACAATATTTATAACTTAAACTTATAAATTTCCTAAACGTTTTTTAGAAATGTAATATGAAAATTCAATGTTACTCATCCAATTCAATTTCTGTATTATTTAACTAAATTTGTACATCATTTAATGCATCACAAGAAAATGCTATTTGTTTCATAGTTTTTGTTAGGTTTGTAGGTCTACGGTCATTTTGTGCACACGTTGGGCTATATAGAACGGGACCTACAGTTTAACATGGATTTCGAACCAATAACAAACATGCATGCCACCGCCAGAATTTGTAGCTGAAGCACGTGGTATCAAAAACCAAAGCGCTAGGAACTGGTCAGACCATCAGGCCAGTTTTATTGAGGCTTCAGGCTAGTTTATTGAGGAAAGTTGTCAATGAGAATAAATAGTTAGAATGTGGAACGATAAATAAATATAAAATGCTGAAAAAATAAAAATTAGTACACAGACGTTCTTTGGCATCTTAAAATATTTAAGTGGTACACGAATTTTATTAGAATAAATGCTTGAAAAGCAAAAATAATATAAAAATCATAAAAAGTTACTGAAAAATTAAAAATAATAATAGAACGAAAAAGATAAACTACCGGACAGAAGAAATGCACCATCAAGAGGAATCAACGCATGATAATTAAATCGTTGTGGAAGGCTAACATACACAGGTATGCCAATGATTTTATTTAGTGATTGAAACTATTCATTATATTATGTTTTTAAAAGCATATTGTTTTAAATATCTCTTTGATCAAATTAATAGAATATGCACAGAAATACAATAATAAATAATAAGTTAATTACATTGATTTCAAAAACATATTTTACAATTAAATTATGACAATTTATTTTGTTTTATTCTTTATATTATAAGGAAACAAAAAAAAATAAATTTCTAACATGAATTATTTTAATATCATATAATGAGCAATCATCCATAATTCACTGAATTCTTTTCAATTTTAAATTGAGATTACTTTATTGTGAGCTCTTGAAATTGAATATGATGTCATTTATAATTAATTTAATTGAATTAAAGTAAGTGAATTATTTTAGTCAGAAATATGATATAATACTGCGATTATTTCAATTATTATTTTTGATAAAGATTGCCTTTTTAAGAAGTGTAAGAAGTTATTGATCGCAAAAGTGGTTACTGAATCAGAATTTTTATTTCACTTAATGCAAGAGAGTTTCCAATTCAAAAGTAAATATATCACATCGTTAGGGAAAACAAATGATCCTGAGCCTTTTAATCAAAAATATTTAATTAGATAAATTCAAATCTATCACGGCTCCATAAGTTTTCTTTAAATTGTTGGAAATGTTTATTTTATTTACGTTCTCTGTGGGAATTCCAAAATTAATTTTAGGGAGCATAAAATGTACAGAAAATAATTTATCAGTTGGAAAAGTTCAAGAAAATTAAAAGCAAAAAGCAGTTTTTACATCGTCGTTGTAAGACACGTTTGTCATTAATTTCGTCTCTGACGAGTACTCAATTAAAAGGAGCAGATATTTAATTTTAAACAGCCC